>CALNHX010000822.1:0-281630 GCA_940337035.1 Agriotes lineatus
TCTCTCTCTTTTCCTCCTCTCCGTCGATAAGAATTCTCATGAGCTGCAAGCTCAAATAACAATTTCGTGATCGCAAATACTGGAATGGTAATATTGGGACTCTTTGGGCCGAGACTGCGCAACCACTGGACCTACCTGCACGCTCTGATCTCTCACGTCTCGCCGTACACCAATCTTTACACTGTAAAAGGCGCTATCTGAAACAAAGCATGCACAGGTCGAATAGGAATAATACGTCCCTTAACTAAATATGCGTCTATTGGTCGCTAACTACATCTGGGCAGCAAATCGTGCCGCCAAGCTTATGTTACTGCTTACGTTAAGCACCAGCTGATGGACGCGCTATGCTAGTAAACAACACACTATGGGTGGCCGGCCGCAGTGGGCTCGACACTTTACATATTAGAGTACAGTTTAGAAATACGCTCTCCGGAAAAAGGGCGCGTTAGTGCGCGATAACAGACGCCGACCTGCAAAGGCAGCGGGGCAGCGTGACTGCAATATTTGACCAGGAAGAGGGGCTAACATAGCCTCACTAAAGCATGCGAATTTGGAATAGTTGCCAGCCCCTGCTACGTCGCCCACGCAGTCGTTGGCTGCGGTTAACACCTGGGAAGCAAAGCACAAAGCCCTCGCAAACATAAACAAAGAGCTCGAACAGATTAGGGCGCGCCAGGCTCAGCACGGCGAGGCGTTGATTCTATTTAGGTATTAATCGGTACAATATAGCGAAACTCGCGCACCTAACGTTACTGAATTAAAAGTTAGCACAAACGTAACACGAAAACATAGGCGCAGAGTTCTTTAGCTATTTAGGCGATGAGACGCAAAACTCGCGCACATGAACTTACTAGTAGGCTACCAAAGTAGCGTCGTGAAGCATGGTGGCCTCAAACCGGCATTAAAAGCAGCGACAAACAAGCAAGGGACACGCATCCGCCCACACACAAAGTTGAGCACAAAAGCACCACCGCTCGCACAAGCGACCGTTAATATGTTTAAATGGTTGTAACTACAAATACCTTAGTTCGTAGACGGTCTATGAGAGTTGCGTGCAGTTAGTTGGTAGAAGGCGGCAGTCTGTGGCAGCTCAATCGCCAAAACACGGCACCTGGGGTAAACGGGCTGGAATCCGCCAAGATGGCGGCGTTAGGACGCTCTCCTGAGAGCACACTTACGGCGGCAAAGAGGCATACTTCGTCCTGCCTAGAAAGATCCTCGAAAACAGCGAGTTGCAAAGGGAAAGCCCCCTTTCTCACAAACGCAGAACTAGCCCCGTGAAGCCCTTCACACACCTACGCTCTGGCGTAAAGACTTGCCACTCGCACAATCACACACGACCTCTTAAAGGCGAAACAGTTTATGGCATATTCGCTGAAACAGCACGGGAAATAGGAAGGCTTTCACAGCAACGGTACTAACAAACAACGGCAATTTACACAACATTCGCTGAAACAGCACGAGACGGGAAAAATAGGCTGGCGTCCCCGCCATTGGCGGGAACGCCGCGAAACGGCACACTCTGCGACTTCATTGATCCACGGCGTGAGCTGAACTGCCCAAGCAAGCAGTGTTACGACCCCTGCAGTGGCGTGAGCCAAAACGGCGTTACCACGTGACTCTCGACAGCCAATGGCGATGCGCTCCATAAAACAAATAAATTCCGGTAACAAAGACAGCCAATGGCGAGGCGCCTCAACGGCGTGATGTCTAGAAGGTTCGGAATTCTTGCGAGCGATAAAACCCGGCTGCCAAAGTACCAGCAAAGGGGTGCTCCAACTGACGAGAAATACTGCGTTTGGGGCCAAATATGTGCAAAATCATTATTATGGAATTAGGCGATGGAGCCAAACAAGTAACTAAAAGGGTTTAGCATACGGGCACGCTGCCCTAAAGCCTAGGTGGCTAATTAAAATACCAAAATGACCTGACAACATCGATAGATATAATTTTGGTATTTGTTTCTACTACAGTAGATATCGTTTTAGCGACATCGAATATAACGACATATCTGATATAAAGGCGAAAATGTAAGGTCCCGCCTAGAGTCTACATTAATTACATTGTCGACATGTCGCTTATTACGATATTACATATTGCGACCGAACAGATATAGCAACCGAAAACCGGGCTGAAATGTGGTACAACATATTATATATGACGACGAGCGATTGAAAAATTCCAGACATCTCGCAAAATTACCAACCGAATTTTGCGGTAACGGTAAAAAAGCATAGTGTGTATTTCTGTATTCTGTTTGTTAATGCATCCTCGAACTGTGAGCACATACAAAATCGCCAATTCGAAGCAGAAAGCTTTTATAGTTGAGGAAAAAGCTGCAATTATTTGGCGTTTGTTTGGTACTAGAACTACAAAGTAAAATATTTTGAAAGTAAGCAATTATGTCGAAAAACTGTATTAAAGGATTTTATCTACGACCACCACTAAAAGTAGGCCTTTTAGCGCTAGCTTGTTTCACTAAAAGTGACGTTTTATAGTTTACCGTGGTTAAAGAAATCAGCTGTTTACTTTTAGCACATGTGCTAAAAGTGAAGTGAGGTTATAAAACTACAATTTCGAACTGGAAGTGAAGTTGTAAAATTATTCTAGTTGCTCATTGCGTTACTGGTAAAGTGTTTTTGAAATAATTAAAGCGTTATGTAATGAATACAGTCAGATGTGGAGTATTAATAATTACATTTCGTAACTGACCTTGACAGTACTGGCTTCGCAAACATTCGCCCGCGCGGCGTAGATGTGTCGTAGATGCAAACCTTTGTTAAATCGATATTTATGGATTAATAACAGTAAAATTAAGGTCGTAGATAAAATATTGTATGCAACGTGTGCAAAAAGTTGTTTCATGTCTCGTGCATAAACGTCGACTTTTAGCACTTGTTGCATAAATAGCTATTTCGTTATACTGAATTCTTTCTATCAATAAACGTCGCTTTTCTTTATAGGGTGTTTATCTATACCGACCTATAGCGTTATAAATGATATCAGCTATACTTGTTTTTGATCGTTAAAAAACATGGAAGTATGTATAAACTTAATACAGTTGCTTTAAAATTGTTTTTAATAAAACGTGTTCACATTCACATATACAGCTATGATGTAAAATTGTAAAAGTAATAAAAGTAGGTACAACCATTGTTACTTATTTTAATAAATATTTCCCTTTGTAGCACATTACAAATATGAAAAGACCGTCCGTGGTCTATTAATCTTTGCTAATATTTTGTTTGGTTAAATATTACAGCCTAATAAGTTAATAAGTTAAAATATTAGTCATAATAAACCAGTTGGATCTGATAGGCCTAGCATTTATAGGTGAATCCTTAGGCAGCATTTTTTCTTCATCATTTTGACCATGCCATTTCGAGGTAGGAGGTTGGTTCATCAGATATAGGTATACCCATTTTACTTTTTAATTAATTCTAATACGACTGTGTTTTATAGAGTTCCCAAATATGTACTTACACTTACATGCGTAATAAATTCAAATTCATTACAACTTTATCAGTTTCAAAATTACATGTTTTCAATGTCAATTTATACTCAAACAGCTCCATGAACTTAGAAATAAATCAGAGGGTGATTAGTTATTTAAAATTTCGAAATAAAATATTTATTAAAATTCCTATAAAATTAAATTACTACTTTTTTATAATTTTGGTTGCAATTCTATAAGCTAAATGTGTCTTAGTCTCAGTGGCTGTGAACTTTTTTAATTTTAAAAATTATAACACATTTACAACCTGTCGTATAAAAATTTAAGAAATAAACCTTATATAAAAAATACATTAGATATTAAATGAAAACTCACAGAGAAGATAATTTAACCTCCTTAAATTTATTGAAACAAAAATGTATTTTATGCATTGTTCGATGTATTTCGAATCTCTATAGATTTCATAATTTAAAATTTAAAAAAAACACACCCCTGTTTGTAGTTTTTATTTTTGGCACAATTCTCATACATATCTCCATTTGTGTATGGAAAGTGTGCAGTTGGGAGTATTTAAGTGTTTACACCTATTTTTTATCGTGCAAGTCAATACTGTGCTAATATAATTAGTATTGGAAGCGTATAAAAATGCCGATAAAGTAAAAGCCTTCAGTGACGGCTCGTAGAGAATTTTGATGGGAGAGCCGACTTCCGAACGTAAAAAGCATTTTCCACCCCCTCACAGACAAAGATAGATTCCGAAACCTAAACATAAATATGTCGCATATGGTCTGGCAAAAGTGTCTGCTTTTCTTTCAGCTCTTACAATTTGAAATCCAGAAAATCACATGAAAATTTAATGGAAATATTTTTGAGATTACATATAAATATAGTCAACAGTAATATCCCAAGTGCATTAAAATAGCCGATTAAATTTTGACGTTTTCTGTCAGAATGTTTTGCTAAGAAATTTGTCAAGTAAATTTGCCGCTCAATAAGAATCCCGAGTGCGCAGCACGAGGATTTTGAAGCGGAAAATTTACGAGATATATTTCTTCAGAGCAAAACATTCTGACAGAAAATCGTCAAAATTTATTCAGGCTAGTTTACATGCACGCGGGATGTTCGGCGTGATTATTTCCCGAATAAATAGATAAAATTCAGTTGGTGAAGCACCTTTAATAATCATGTTAAAATTATGCACAAACGATTAAATTTTGACATAAATTTAACCGCGGTTAAATTTTGACGTTTGAATTTTAGTCATTATTAAACTGACAGAAACCAATTGACGTCCTCTTTGAAAATAAAAATCTGTTGACGTAAAATAAATTGTTTATCAAATTTGACATTTCTAATATCATATTTGATTAATTTTACAGGAAGTTAAATAAATGTCACAGGAAGAGAAAAAAATGTCATTAAAACTCCGCTAGCGGAATTGTTGCACAATTTTATGCTGATTGGTGGCAAATGACATAAATACTAAATTATGATTGGTGAATAGTTAACTTAAAAGGGGTGAGTTGAATAGTCAAAGAAATTCACTGATAAATATCCGAATTAAATGTCTTTATACGCCTTCATTGCAGAGAATATGTGCAGGTAGAATTCTAAGACTTAGATAGAGCTGTGGAGATAATTGAAACGCGAAATACATGTGACGGAGTGGGGACGCGAAGTCGGCTGCCGGCCGTTCACCAAATTTGTAGACTTTTTATCATTTAATACAATATTTCCTTGAAAATATGAGTACAAATTATGATTTATACCCCAATGTATTCTAATCATATACATATAATAAAATTTTGTAAAGAATAAAAATTTCGATTTACGCTTTAGTTTTACAGAAAATGCGGTGTAAGAACAAAAACGATTAATTTTAACTTAGATTTTTGCGAGGTTTAAACCGAGATAGTTAGGGTTTAAGATTCATTTGGCCGCAGGGAACAATTCCTTCTGCAAGTTTTGAAAAATTGATCAACTGTATTTGGTGCACAATTAATTATAAATTTTATCTACTCCTACTGTACAATGACCATTCATAATTCACAGTTTGCAGCCAATCATAAAATTCTATTTTCATTATTCAATAGTTTGCAAGTTGCAACCAATCAGAAAATTATATTTTCATTACTCAATAGGTTGTAGCCAATCACAAAATTCATTCTTATTATCAAACGACTTTTGAAGTTAACAGCTGTCACAAATGTCATAATTGGGAAATATGAACACAAGACTCCTATTGCATTGGAGTAGATAAAATATCGTATTATATTCGCGATTATGGCCATTATTCACTCAGATGACTTGCACCACGCGCCTTCGGCTTGTGGCGCAAATGTCATCTTCGTGAATAATGGCTGTCATAATCGCTCATATAATAATATACTATTAAATAAAAATATTGTTTATTTTCTCCTCTATGTTATGACGATATTATCTCGTTTTTTACTTCCTTTTACTACTATAAAGGAAGTATTGGATTCACCCCAAAAATTCGAAATTGAGTTTTCAACAGATCTTCACGTTTTAGAGTCCCCTGATCCCAAAAAACATATTTTTTTTTATTGGTCTGTCTGTCTGTCTGTGTGTCTGTCTGTGTGTCTGTGAACAGAATATCTCAAAAACGAAAAGAGGTATGGCATTGAAACTTCATATATAAGTTTTGTGTACTATGTAGATGAGACATCAAGCTTTTGAAGAAAATCGCATAACCGGAAGTAGGTGTTTACTCTTGTGATTTTTCAGTTTTTTTCGATTTTTTCAAAAACGGCTCTAACGATTTTTTTAAATTTTACATTTTTCTTACATTTTTAATGTGTATTGATGTGAGATAGGTGATTTTCCAGTTGAATACTTCTAAAGTGGGTTTCTTTTGTTTTTTTTCTATTTTTTTTATTAACTCCTATTTTAAATAAAACACCCGGTATATTATTACATTTTTGAATTCACCTTAAAATTCTAGAGAAAATTTGTCTCTTCAACTAACACTCGATTTTGTACCGTTTTTGTAGAATTTGTAATTTTTGAAAATTTTTAACAAATGGTTAAAAATTAAAAATGAAATTTTTGACTAATTATAAGATCACTGTAAAAGGAAGTTGTGTGAGTGTATCACACCAGATTTTTTAAAGTAGTGTCCATTCTAACTTTTACTACTTCGGGATTATAAATCAGTACCATATAAACTTTGATTGTAAGTAAGTTTCACCATGTAACCCCAAACCCTACGTAAAAGTTAAACTATTTTGGTGCGCGTACTCTATTATTAAGTATTCGTGCATTACAGGCGTTTTCTTGTCAGACACATACGTGCGAAACTTGTAAGCACACATCAGTAACCGGATAATCGACACGCTCTATCGCAAACCCGAGTAGCTGAGACTGCTTGAACTAGAAATGGGCGCGTGAGTGATTTTTCACTCACGTCACGCACGTTTCACGCTTGCATTAAACACTCACGTTTAAGCACGTTCACGCTCACGTTTACTCACGTTCACGGCGTGACACGCCACTCACGACGTGACAAGCAGCTTTTATTCTAAAATTTAAATCAGATAGAACAGAATGTTCAAATTTAAAACTAATGAAAAAAAACCCTAAACAGAACTAAAACTATGTTTTGCACCTGACATAATTTACATGATATGTTGCAATCAGAATAGTTGACACAAAAAGAAAACAAATGAAAATTGACTACAATAACTTACGACAAAGGATAAATACTGATTCCTCGCAAATACATTTCTTGCAGGTGTCTTCAAAGACATTACTTTTAATACCAAAAGCTGTCAGTGGAATTGACGTTTCCCTTATTGGTATGAGTGCAAAGGTATATGTTACTAGGCAACACTTCGAATTCATAGGTTTAAAAGTACTTTTACGTACAAGGATCAACATTTTCAGCGTTAAGGCGAGTATACAAAACAAAACATTACTTTTATTAAGTAGAATAATAAGTTCATCTACTCGTCTACACAATAAATTGGTTTCAAAATAAAACGTAATCAAAATTTTCAGTCTTAAGTCGAGTATACAAAACAAAACATTACTTTTCTAAAAATAGGTTCATCTACACATCTACACAATACATTTTTGGTTTAATAATAAAACGTAATTAACATTTTCAGCGTTAAGCCGAGTATACAAAACAAAACATTACTTTTATTAGAATAATAAGTTTATCTACACAATAAATTGGTTTAAAAATAAAACGTAATCAACATTTTCAGAGTTAATCCGAGTATAAAAAACAAAACATTACTTTTATTAGAATAATAAGTTCATCTACACATCTACACATTAAAATTTTGATTTAACAATAATATGTAATCAGCACCTGGGGCACCCTGCAGTTTTTTATTTGTTACTAAATATTTAACGTGAAATTAACGTGAAACGTGAATCACGCCTTGGAAATTTTCACTCACGTTCACTCACGTTCAGGTCACGATTTTAAAATATTAGTCACGTTCACGACGTGACACGCCGTGACACGACGTGACACAACTGTTTTCACGTCACGCGCCCATCCCTAGCTTGAACCTAAAGCCAGAGGCAGCTCGCATTAAATCTTAAAATATCCCTATATTTTGACCTACTTCTTACCCCTGGACCCCGCTGCAGTCTATTGACTATTGAAAAGTTGAGAAGCCGCGTAGATCTAGCACAAATGCGACCGTGAAAGCAAGCAGCGCTGATCCTACAGTTCATATTCATGAAATAAAAATTACACTTTAAAATAAGAAGAATGATGAAAAATAAGTATTAAAAAAAATCTTTCAGAATACAAAAAATCTTGACGAACGGTTTTGTTATGGTAGAGGCATAGCTCCTTCGCTCCTTTTAGCGAGCCGCTACGGAGAGCACCCGTAGAACTATTGCTGAAATGTTGGCTACTTCTGAAATAAGGGTTGGAGATACTATATCTATATGCAGTGTAACTAGAGGTTCTCAAGTGTTACTACTTTCTGATAATTCTGAAATTATCATGGAACAGAATGGAGATTAGCGCCTCCATAGACGCCACGCCAGGTGATTATATTTGATTGAAAGTCAGCATGCATTATTTTTTCATAATCAGTAAAGTTCAGGCACTTCATTCCATGTAAGAACATGGCCTGAGATTATTTCATAATAACTGGAGTATTTATGCAAATAGCCTAACAAATGTTATAATAATGAAATAGGAGACGCTGAATTGCTCTTTAAAATGTACACTCATAATGTCAAGATACTTTCGTTCCATCTAATTTATTGCCATATTTAGCATGGGAAGTGTAAATTGTCCAATGTTATCCAAATCGCCAAACTAGTTACTACAATCAGGTATGCCTATGTCTCTATGTGCATTCCATACTTCAAGTATTTTCTGCAGTATTGCTACAGCGATGGAGTTTTCGATCACTAAAATCTGTTTTTATTGCCTTCTCCTAGTTAACTGACATTTTGATAGAAAACGAATCAGTTATAAAGGTGCATTAAAATATGGTTTTTGGTTTTATGTAATACACAGGTTGTAACACTTAGATATAGGCAATTTTCCATAATTAACTGAAAATGAAAGATTTTTATATCCTACAATCTAAACGTAAAACAAGTAGGCTGAACTACGATTTTGTATATGGAATTGTTATTTTCATTTAATTGCAAACGGGTGCATCAAATTAATATATTTAGATTTTTTCCACTGACATCAGATTCGGATCTGCATATAAATTGCATGGGATAATCCTATTTGCCAAAAGGAGTTTGCTTTTGCAACGCTCCGTAACGTGGGACACCCTGTAACGCACGCTTACTTAACAGACGTTGCTACCTACAAACGACGCAACGGGTAAGGAAGTGGAGTGGGACTAAGCTTTGCAAAACCCAAACAGAAACGAATTCGCACCGTGAGATTCAAGGCGAATGGCTTTGTTCTAACGCAGCCCGCGCGTTACGCAACGTCTCGACGTCGTCCTTCGTTTTGTTACTAATAATTATAACGCAACCTGGTGTCTGGCCGAACGCAAGGCCGAAGGTAAGAAGGGTCGTCGTGTTTTGCAACCGGCACGCATATTTGGCAAAGTAACAGGCAGCAGATTTTAAATCATAAGAGGACTGAAAAAATAGAGGTTAGTAAGCCATTTTAAACAATACTTAACTTTTTATTGTGGACTTATACAGGGTCCGAAAATTCGCATCTTATTTGTACTTCCTTTTACAATAAAGGAAGTATTGGATTCACCCCAAAAATTCGAAATTGAGTTTTCAACAGATCTTCACGTTTCAGAGACCCC
This sequence comes from Agriotes lineatus, assembly GCA_940337035.1. Classification (NCBI taxonomy): domain Eukaryota; kingdom Metazoa; phylum Arthropoda; class Insecta; order Coleoptera; family Elateridae; genus Agriotes; species Agriotes lineatus. The sequence goes on from CALNHX010000822.1 coordinate 9,736, forward strand.
TGAACCCAAAAAACATTTTTTTTTCATTGGTCTGTCTGTCTGTGTGTCTGTCTGTCTGTCTGTGAACCGAATATCTCAAAAACGGAAAGATGTATGGCGTTGAAACTATGTAGATGCGACAGCAAGCTTTTGAAGAAAATCGCATAACCGGAAGTAGGTGATTTTTCAGTTTTTTTTTTCGATTTTTTCAGAAACGGCTCTAACGATTTTTTTTTAAACTTTACATTTTTATTACATTTTTAATGTGTATTGATGTGAGATAGGTGATTTTCCAGTTGAATAGTTTTAAAATGGGTTTCTTTTGTTTTTTTTTCTATTTTTTTTATTAACTCCTATTTTAAATAGAACACCCGGTATATTATTACATTTTTGAATTCAGCTTATAATTCTAGAAAAAAATTGTCTCTTGAACTAACACTCTTATTTTGTACCGTTTTTGTAAAATTTGTAATTTTAAAAAAAATTCTACAAATGCTTAAAAATTTAAAATAAAATGTTTGGCTAATTATAAGATCACTGTAAAAGGAAGTTGTGTGCGTGTATCACACCACATTTTTTGAGACTACAATCCAATGTGTACAGTACTAACTTACATGTTACGGGCTCGTTTTTTGTGTAAAAATGAATGGCGAAAACCGCACATCGATATCTTGATCTCTTTAAAAGATACAGTGTGATTTTCAATTTGGTGCATTTTCGACTCACCCCCGTAACTTGCTTATTTGTGAATATTTTGTGTTTCTGCAAAAACATTCTTAAGGCAGTTTTTTAAAAGGAATCGAATGGCAAGCTTAGTGTTTTTTAAAACAAATGGCGGGGAAGCTGTGACATAAACTTTTATTTTTACTTGCCATAAGGCAAAATCTTTTACACCCATTAGTCGTATGTCATTCGTACTTAATACAATGTAGAAACTGGTCGACAGGCACACTAAGGATGGTGTCCTGGTAAATAGTCTTCTACACCAAAACCAGTTGCCTACAGAGCAGATTTAGCTACTGAAACAGCGCTCCTCCATCTCGTCAAAACAGTGGAGAAGACGCTGTAAAATAAAGAAATCCTTCTATGAGCTTTTCCATACATAGATGGAGCATTTGAAAACACACCCTTCAGATTAATTACAACGACCCTACGAGATCGTAGACTAGAGAAGACCTGCTGGAAGTGGATAGACTGCATGCTGAGGGGAAGGGTGGTCTAAATATCACTGATGGATGAAACGGTAACAGTTCGGATGCAGGAGGGTGTCCCCAGGGAGGTGTTCTCTCGTCTGCTATGGAACGTTGTCATGAACGAGCTTTTACGAGAGTTCAGTAGTAAAGGGTTCTCTCCCTTAGGATACGCTAACGACCTTGTCATAGTAGTAGAAGAGAGATTTTTCAACACAATCAGGGAGTGTATGCAACAGGCCCTGAACGTTGTATCCAGGTGGACTGAAAGGGAAGGCCTTAGGGTCAGCCCCGAAATAGCATTTACCGAAGAAAAAATCTAGAGGGCTTGAGACCCTCACTTCTTTGCGGTAATGAAACTGCTTTGTCGGGAGAGGTAAAGTAGCCTACTTGGGTGTCATACTGGACTCCAAACTAATCTGGAACTAACACATTAACAAAATTATCAGAAAAATGAAAACTACGTAGCGATAGTTAGACGGACGTTTGATAAATCTTGGGGTCTCAAACCAGAAATGGTGTATTGGTTATAGAGTGGTCAGACCAGTCATTATGTATGAGGCCCTGGTGTGGTGGCCCAAGATCAAGCAAGAATCCACCAAACTAAGGCTAAGCAAGATATAACTTGGCATAACAGGGGCTACAAGAACAACGACCACTGCGGCAATTGAGGCTGTTCCAGACCTCTCCTCTCTTCATATAGTAATACAGGGGGTGGCCAGATTGGAATCCATAGATTACAAAATTCAATGTACAACTTTCGTTTAGGTATAGAATATAAGAGTTTAGCTGGTGGCATAGATGGTTCTCTATATATGACTCCGAAATATCTCGTAAGGTTACTCTCGAAGGTGATAATTCAAGATCGTTAACAGTGGAAAACAGCCAAACGGGATATACCTTCTGGAAGCTTGATCTGCTACACGGAAGGTTCTAAGACTGAGACTGGCCTTAGGAATTTCAAGAAGTGCTATGCGAGGCTATGTAAGTGATTGGATCGGCACTCAACATGAAATATACTTAATTGACAGATCAGGACATAACCAGAACGAGGCATTCATAAGCGGACCTTGCAAGAAGAAAACTGCAGAACTACTTCTCAGGGATAGGGACCAACTCAGGATCATCACAGGTCTCATAATAGGACTTGCGACTGTTAAGCAACATCTGCTAAAGATAGGAAAACACAATGGAGACCTTACTTGTAGATTGCAATAAGGAAGCAGAAACTGCAATACACATTTTATGCATCTGTGATGCGTTGGGAAAAAAGGACAGTGCATATTCGGCCAGCCTACTATGAAACCGAAGGATTTTGCTACACACCCGGTGAAGAACCTATATCTTTTGATACAGGAAACAAAGATCACTGAATGGGTATGACTCACTGATTAGAGTATGTACAATAAGCCTTTTAGGCTGCTGTGTCCCCGGAATCAGTAGAGAGCCGGGTCATGAAGAGAAAAAATATCCGGTGCCACCAAGTTTAATATATATTTAAATATTAGCAAAGGTTGATATCAAGTTATCTTCACTAGACGCTGTCTCATTGACAAGCTAATTTGTCTGTTGGTTGGATTTATACAAAAATGTGTTACTATCTATAGAACACTTTAATGTTATCTTATATACACATATATGCAACGTTCTTCTATCAATAACTAATAGGTTTGTTCGAACGATTATGCTATACTTATGGACCAAGGGATCAACATTGTGTGGTCACACTACGCTTACAACAAAAATAGAACGGTATTCCGTCGACCAATAATGTGATATAAGAGTTATGCTGTAAAAATTCTATCAAACAGTTTGGCATATGACATCGCGGTTACAATAAATTAAGTAACTTTGCTTATTTGTAGGCTTGAGAGAACGTTCGCGACTTCCAGTCTCCACACAAGTTCAACTGAGTTTGGTTTACCACTCCTGAGTTCCACAACAGGAAAATGGCAACTGAAGATCACTTATTGCTGACCATATCCATAAATTCAAAAAGTTATAGAACTGTCACAGCAAACTGCACGTGAAAAGATTCACTATTCAAACCTTAAAACATGCAGTTGAAACGCCTTCAATTAATAAGCTCTCAATTACCAGCTCCACATTAACAGCTACAAATGAACGCTCTAAAATAACGTAGTTAGGTTCCCAGAGTAAACTCTCATTCTGAAGACTTACTTTGGTAAAATAACGGCTTCTAGTTCTACTCCCCACTGAGGTCCTTATTTAGTTAGTTCACTATAAAGACATTGGAATTCGTAAGTTCCGCATACTATGTATGATCTGTAGAAGATGTGCATCTCACCCGACATATAAACTGGCAAATTCCCATTTTGTCCACTAAGCTAGCGTATATCGATTAGTATACAGGTTGGTGGTGGAAAATTTGAACATAGGTAATCAAATGGGCTAGAATACAGTTAATGGGCTTTGTATGCATGGGATAAAAATAGACTTATATGCGATTAACATTTAGTATCCGCAGAATCCAGATGTTTTGTTTTTAGAAAACACTGAATTCTAGTATACTAGATTTTAAGACATATATGTCTATTCTGTAACTGTATTTTAGCTCATGTAAAGTGTTCTGTTTATCCACTGGATATAGCAATTTTAAAGTACAGCCGAAGAAGAATGTGTATTGACTGCGTATTAATCAGTTTCACACAACGCAAAAATTAATAAATTTGCCTAAAGTCGTTAAATAAAGCATAGATTTTACATTAACATAAAAGTTTTTGTTAATTGCTATGCGATATAATTGCAACTGGAAACACCAGTTTAACCTCGACCTTCAATCAAGTCCGATGAGATCTGATAATTACTATTTACATATATTATGCAAATATAACCTGCGGTTGTAAGCGCTTCCATTATTATTACTGTTGCTTAAATGTGATTGTAAAATTGGTATTAGCAAGTTAGCAACTTGAGCTGCAACTTCAACAATTCAGTCCTTTCTTTTTATTTTTATGTATAATCAAGGACACGTTATCTATACCTACGCGTTTGCACTGAAATTTTCATTTGGGGAGATTTAGAATTTAAAATTATTGAACTGGAAGATTCAAGAGTATCCACAGCGTGCTTAATATTGTACAGATGTTGCCTAATATTTTTAGCCGAAACAAGCTCAGATAGATGAAAAGTGCATGCCGGAGGCAATAGTCTTGTAATTCATTATTTTTCTCAGGCGCCCTTGGTAAGAATAGCGGGAAAAAATCGTCTAGAACAGGCATGTCAGACAAGCGACCCGCACAGAGGACACTGTAGCGATTAATTGAAGTAATGTAGATAATTTTGCAATAATTTTTATTACATAAATACATAATCTGTAACCCCTTATACCGTGTGCGGCTATCATGACAACACCAATGTACCCCTATGGCCCTCGTGGGACCCTCAGATTGCTGCATAGTCTAGGATATTTTATATATTGAATATTTTGGTCGTTGTTATTTTACTAATCCATTTATTGTATAGAATGGTGTTTTAAGAAGCTTATTTTATAGAAGGAATTGTAAGTACCGCTTGTTATTTGTCTATTAGGAATTTAGTAAGAAGAGCACAGAACTATTAGACACAATCTATATATTATTCAAGTAAAATTTTGTAAACTACAAAACATATTGTTGAAGAAAGAACAGTAATATTCGAATGCACATGGTAAATGTTGTAACTAAGAAATAAATTAAAATAATGATTTATTCTTCTCCCCCACGGATTGACACTCTTGTTATGCTGTAAGAATACGACGAAACGCATTTCTATGGTTAAAAAAAGAAAAAACTACAGGGAACATGGAGACGTGCAAACGATCAACTGATAAATATACAGGTTGCCTAAAATTGTACCGAACATGGCAATTCCATGAGTTGAAAATCGAAATGGAAAATGCAATAGGTAATTACTTTGGTATATAGACAACAAATAGCCATTGTACCTACTTGTTGTCTAGCTACCAAAGTAATTATTGCATTTTCTATCTCAGTTACTCTTATGGCAAATAGTATTTGAAATGCCATGTTTCGTACAATTTTAAGCAACCTGTATATAAAACACATTAAATATATTGAGCTAGGCGTGTTTATTGTTGTAGCGGAATCAGAAAAAGCGCATTAAAAGTAATACCTAAGTACGAGGAACCAGATGGTGAATGAAGTAACTATATGTATATACGTGTGTTCATTCTACAGATTTTAAGAACATCTTAATTGTGTTTCTAATTAGTGCGTGTTTCATTCTCTCCACAGCCATAAATCCCATGTGATTTAGACACCGCTAGGTACTGCGTCATGTTTCATGGACTTGAACGTTTTTCGAACCTCTGAATGTGATATATAAATTTGATTTGTTTTTATATGTAACAGCTATTTAAGTTTAAGTATATTACTTTAAATACATTAACATTGTCTTTTGGGTGTATTCTGATTTATTTTAGGTATCGTTAACAGTTGTTTCTTAAGGGTAGCAATAATGTAAACATTTTTGTTTAAAGAAAATATATATATTTATTAAGGTCTATACAGCTATCCAATGGTCTGAGCTCTGTAAGTCATTTTTTAGTACTTAATAAGTAACTTTTAAGGAAACCTTCTTTTACCGGGAAGATATCCAACCTGTACATAACTCTGTAACAAACAACGAATTTAGTTATTGGTCATCAGAGCAGATTTTAAATATAAATAAACTCTCATAAGATAAATAAATAAGCTCTGGGCTATTTAAAATTGGTTTCGTCGTTGAATGAAAAGCTTTCTTTTAGAGATGAGCGTCTGAGTGAATATTCATTCACATCACGCACGTTTCACGCTTGCTTTAAACACTCACGTCCAAGCTCGCTCACGCTCAAGTGCACTCACGTTCACGGCGTGACCTTCCACTCACAACTTGGCCCACAGCATTTATTTGAAAATTCAAATTTAGATAGAACATAATGGTTAAATTTAGAACCAATAAAAGTCCCGCAACAGAACTAAAAACTCTACAATAAAATACGTTGTGCACATGAAATAATTTCGGTTATATGTTGCAATCAGAGTAGCTGGCACAAAAATAAATAAATTAACATTGACTACACTAGCTTACAACAAGAGATAAATACTGATTTATCGCAAAAACAGTTCTTGCAAACGTCTTCAAAGACATTACTTTCAATACCGAAAGCTATCATTGGAATTGACGTTTCCCTTACTGATACGAGTACAAGAAGGTATATGTTGCTAAGTAACACTTTCAATTCCTAGGTTTAAAAGTACTTTTACGTTCGAGGAACTAAAAGTAAGTTCTACTTGGTCGCCTACAGACACAACATTCACAACACAACACAGGTGCGAAGCTCCGTCGCTGCAGGCTGGCACACAGAAGTACAATATTACTGTATTTTTTTTTATTTAAAATTGATGTTGAAACCTATAAACTTGATGTAAATGACTGATATTTTTGTGATTATGAGCAACTTTTTTAATAACTTTTTGATAAAACTACTAACTACTACTATGAGTACTATGATTTACTGGTTTGCAGTAATATTATTTAAATATTGTGAAAATATTTCTTTTAAAGGGTAGTATAATTAACCAAATTTTGAAATCGTTAAGAAAATAAATAAGAAATATACAAAGGTGTGAATGTGAGTAGTTAAACACACTGTATAATAATATGATTAAGATTTAAAGAAAAAAAAAATAAAAAGTGGGCAGAAATAGGAGAAGTAAGTGTACAAGTAAACGTTCTGTATTTGCTCAGGAGCTTTCTAATATTAATTACCTCAACAAAATTAAGCATAAGTACAAACGAAGTGAAAACATCTTGATTAACAAAATATCCTATGCAACATCTGAAGACGAATACATGAAAGTATTGGAAGACATGAAGAAGAATGGACATTTTATGCAAATTTTATACTCATTCGCAAAATCATGAATATGAGAAAATATATTCATTGGCACTTTCATTAAAACGTATGAGGCAGCAACTAAGATCAGCAGTTAGAAAATGTCGAAAATAAGTCAATACATTTAAAAAATTATGAAGAAAGAGAACAGCCACTAAACGATGAATCGTTAGTCTCTTCAATTGTTTTTGTTGAAAACCAAACAGAAATTAGAACCTTGTTGTAAATTTGGGTAATAATAATGTACAGAAAGAAATTATGTGAAAATAGTGGAATTCAAACGTGTCTCTCGAGAACAATAATAAAAATAATATAGATTGAAACATTTTAGTTTTCCAGTAAGTACCTTATTATTTTGTTATATTTCTGATTTTAGTTGAATAGAAATTGCAGAACCCCATCAAAGGGCGAGGTAGATCTAGAGACAAGAAGCTAACGGCAATAGGCCTGTCAGCTAAAATTTAAAAAAAGGCTAAATGAAATGTTGAAAATTTTGTTCTATTTGGGCACTCTTCCATTATACACTGATTATGGAGAATTAAACCTATTTATAATAAATAAAAAGAACTATTTTCTGTAAATTGTGGGATAGTGGGATCACAAGATTTTCAAACAACCCCCAAATGTTAACATTAAACAACGTCTCGTAGGGATTCATTTTTTAAAAACGATTCCGCATTCGATACGTCTAGCGTAACAGTGTTCGCTCGCTATAACGAGCCAAGTAGCCAAGAAACTATGGCTCTGCCATAACAAACCAGTCATTAAAAAAATATTATTAAAGAAACATTTTTTTAAAACATATTTTTCATTATCTTTCTTATTTCAAAGCCGAAAAACTGCACGAGTAATTTTTATTTCATGAATATGAACTGTACGATAAAAGCTGCCTGCTTCCACGGACGCATTGATGCACGATCTAAGCGGCTCTCAGCATAGTAGGTCCAAAAATAAGGATATTTTAATATTAAATGGTAGCCATTTCAGCTTAAGTTCAAGCCTGAAACAGTCTCAGTCTGACCCAGTGGACAATTTTGATGGTAGATCCAACCCAACGTAAAACACATTTTCCACTCCTTCATAGACCGATTCCTACATCTCGAGATTTAAATATTTCCCATATGGATTGGCAAGATTTAGTATTAGTGAACAGAATTACCAAACTTTACAGGCTAATCAAAGATGAACTGAATCGAATATCTCTCTTCCATGTTTCGTTTAAATGTATAATTCGGCCAAAAAATGTATCTCCACAGTTTCAGAAAAAAGTTTATCTTCAAATGAAATGAGTAATTAATGCGTATAATATAAATTTATTTCAAGCTTCTTTTCGAGCGAATACGACGAAAGAATTTTCAGCTCCTGAATTGTTTGAGGACGTACCTGATAAACTTTAGACTTTAAAAATCCCCAAAGAAAAAAATACGAAAACGTATCTGTGCCAGCACAATTAATTCTATCTTCCATTGAATCTTAAAATATCCTTATATTTTGATCTACTTTTTGCCGCTGGCCAGCGGTACACTCATAAATAATCGAAAAGCTAAGGAGCCGCTTCGCGTCCGCGAAAGCCAAGCAGCGCTGATCCTAGAATTTATATCCATAAAAAATCGCGCTTTGTTTAAACTTTAAAATGATAAGAATGATGAAAAATAAGTAGAAAAACAATATGTTTCTCCGAATAAAAAAATGCTTGAATGGCCGAGTTTCTGATTGCAATTTTCTCACGTACTCTGACTCATCGAGTTCAAATGAAGAAATTGTTGCAGATCTATGTATTTCAAACAATGGAGCTGAATTATACATTTAAACGAAAAAAATTAAACACAGATATTCCATTCGGTTCGGCAGCTTTTATTAGCCTGTCAAGTCTAGTTTTTTTCATTTGTGTTAACTTTTGCCAGTCCATATTTAAATCTCGGGATATCGGAATCCGTCTTTGTCTGTGATGGGGTGAAAAATGCATTTTACGTTCGGTGGTTGGCTCTACCATGAAAAATCAAAATCCTCTCCGAGCTACACAAGCCTTTAATATAAATAATAATTATAAAGTAATACAATTTAGAAGTCTTTCGTTGCAACTGCGTATTTTCATTGTCTTGTAAATGAACTAATAACAATAAATTATTGTAGTCTACCATGCCAATACTTTAATTGTAACGACAAACAGCACATGCAAAGATACTTTCAAAACACCATTACGATAGAACACACGTTACTAATATATTATTATCATTATATTATTAATTAAAGCATCTTTTTGTTTTTTAATTAAAAAGGCGGTGTACTATCAAAAATTGTTCTTGGGTATTTTTGTTTGTTTGTTTGTTTGTTAATGGACAAGGTCTAGGCATGCAGAGTACCAGGTACCTTAGACACCGACTGCTATGGTCAAATGGTCAAAGTCCTACTTAGAATTTTGCCGACACTAAGGAGTTCCAACCCTAGCAAGGGATCTTTTACATGCTACACATCGTAGTAGCATGGGACCCACGGCTTTACATCACTTCCGAATGATGGCATTCTGTAGGGGCTTTCATCTGCATTTTTTATTTTTGAAAACCTCACCGGGACCGGGAATCGAACTCGCGACCCTACGATCAGTAGCCAGGATGCTTACCACTGAGCTACCGACCCCGGCATTATTAATTTATTATTTATAAAAACGAGCTTTCCAATGCTGGCATCAATACAGTATGAAATTGTAATTTTAAAAACAACAAATTAAGGTATAGTTCCAAATGTGAAAACCTGTAGTCTAATTTAACTTAATGACAAAAAGGGAGAAACTAATAAAATTTACGTTTTCCAGTTCGAGTTCTACAGAGATAGTTCTGAAGGTGCTTCACATTTTTCCTCATTTAACCAAATCTGTATCTCCTATCGTTGGAGAGACCCTTGGTGTGCATTCTTATCTAGGATACACTGTATTTCCGCAAACACAGACACTACCGTCGCGCCCCCCTAGTCTAGCGATGATCTGTGCATAGCATTCGCACTCAAATCTCACGTGCTAAACGGGGTACCCGACACGACAAAGTGCCGCCGAAGGCAGTGACGAAACTAACGCAGGAGCCAGGTAATCGCGCCCTCGGCGCGCCGCCTATGGTCCCGAGCTGGGTGAAATTACAAAGGATCAACGCAAGACAATCGGGCGGCCGTCCCCTTAGCCGGCGCCCCTGAGCGGATAAGGTAGCGAGGTGTGAAGAACGAAGAAAGCACGCATTCGATCCTCGGAGGAGAGTTGAAAACATCGTTCTGGCGTTTGCACCCGGCGGCGGCGTTTTGCACTAGCGGCGGCGTTTTGCACTAGCGGCGAGACACCGCACACATTTTAGGCGATGCGTTCGAGGTCGTGACCCTCAGACGGGCCTTGCGTGCGATGTGAGCTCATTATTGTTATCCGCAACGTATCTAGTCGACATGCACATGGCAACGCTAACCACCTTCGTCGACGTGTCTGCCGTCGTACGCATCCACTTTTTGATAATTGCTTCTCGAAATCCGACGGTGCGCCCCTCGGCCCAACGGATCCTAGATTGTTCTCTTAGTTCGCACTTTGTAGGACTAATTATCAGCAATAGGTGTGGCTTCGGCCCTGGCTGCACGCCGCTGCGATAGTCCTAGGAGCAATGTATTGTACAGCTACAATACAAAGTTAGGTCGCAACGAAATCTTCCAATGGGCTCTGCAACTTCTGTATCAATTGAATTTACAGGGCGTTTAGAAATCGCTTAACTGGCCTAATACATATAGCGCAGGGGTCAGGTTAGGCTGAGGCTGCTTGATGCGTAAGCCTTCGTTGTTATAGCTACCATTGAATCTTAAAATGCCCTTATCTTTTGACCTACTTCTTGCCGTTCTGCATCCGCTGCAGTCTATAAACTGTCGAAAAGCTAAGGAGCCGTTTCGAGCAGCTCTTACTGTAGTTCATATTCATGAAATAAAAATGACTCGTGCTTTATTTAAGCTTTAAAATGAGGAGAATGATGAAAAATGAGTACAAGAAATGAATTCAGAATAAAAAAACTTGAGTGACTGCTTTATTATGGTAGATCTATTGTTCCTTGCTTATAGCGAGCCGCCACGGCGTCACGTGTAATATACAAAGTTTTATCTTGCAGTAGTGGTTTTTGTACAATAACATTCAAAGAAGGTACAAACAAACTGTCAACTGTCATGAAATTAGTAGCGGTATATAATGAAACATGTTAGAATAACATGTGAATAATAGCTGTTTTTAGTCAATAGAAACGATTACATAAAATACAGCAAAAGCCACAACTGTAAGATAATACGATTTATTATTTGATAACTACTAATGACAACAGTAAGCACACATAAATGATGTGGTACATTTTAATGATACACAATATTTTAGAATTAAATTCAACCTCGCCATCTTAGTATTTGAGTTATGCACAAAAAAACGCGTTCTTCGATTATTATGTTCCTTATAGAATGAAATTATTTAGCCACCAACTTCGGGGTACATAATAATATTACTCCGAACGGCGAACAATTTGAGATTCGAGCCCCAAACCAAAATTTCTCAATGACTAACCAGGTTGAAATCGTATCAAATTAATGTTCAGGCTAAATGGAACTATCGGAAGGCCGACTAGCCAAGGGCGTAGTCAGAATTCCAGTTAGAGGGGGGCATAAATTTAATTACCCAATCAACTACTACTATTATTATAGTTTTATTTAATTTTTTAAAAATTACAAAAATAATAAGTCGAAACATCATCAGTTTCCGCAAATCTGCTGCAGATCGTAGTTTTTTGTTAATGTTGTAGAATGTGAATTGCAATAATGATTATAAATCAACTGCCTTTTGCTCTTTATAAATATTTAGGGGTGCGACTAGCTACAGCAAATACGGGATGCGGTTCTTTTGAATAATTAGCAAAAGGTGTCCAAATTACCAGGAGGCGCCAAAGAGCCTTTTACAACCGATGTCCATTAGCTTACGAGAACTTCTAAACTCACAAAAGTACTATGCATAGCCAATTTGTTACGACCTGAAACACACTTCAAAATTATAAAACCATAGTAAACATAATAAAAGGTTATATTAATTAAAGTTAATAAATATGATACAAAATGTTATATCAGTTAATTTTAGCACTCACAATATAAATCACAAATGCGACCCACAATACAGCCGAAAGCCACAAATACATCCAACTCTACTGTCGCTATTAATTATAGGAGTTTAGCTAGCACATAACGAAGTTCAATATTTAAATAAGTAACATAACGAATCTAAAGTCGACTCTAAAATCCACGAAACACTAGTACCTAATTAGAATACAGAACGATAAACAAGGTATATGTGCACTTACATCTCCAAAAGCTAAATCACGACGCCATAAAAATCCGAAATCAAATGCGATAGGTGCTTCAGACCCAAATATCCTCTATAAATCAACCATACAAATCCACGTTAACGTGAGTGTCTAGGACACTATTCTTGCCCTCGAAAGTTCCTATAAACTAGCCCTAAACTTAGGCAAATGTTAATATGAAATAGGAGACGCTCTCTGAAGAGGACGAGGAATAAAAAGCATCGGTGCAGGTGCGCGGAGACAATTGAACGAAACTTGGCCTAGTTATGCATGACAACGGATCGATAATCCATCCTGCGCGATTGAAAACCGTTCAAAATGAGTTCGGGGACCTTAATGACTGTAGTTGAGCTTTTCGAACAGGGGTAACCAAAATTCATAAAACGGATGGTACAATTAATGGACCATTAAAGCGTAAGGCCGTTTACCCGTAACAATTGTTTGCATGCTTTTTACTTATTCACTTACTTAATCTTTCCCTCTGTTTACTCTATAGGATGTTGAGCGTATGTTTCTACGCGGTGTAAAACTGAATCCATTATTTTCTCTTTCGTCTGTATCCAGGTCTTTCACCTCACTTGTAATGCTTCGGTGATTGCGTTATAACATTGTTTCGTCGATCTTCCTCTTTTTCTCTTATCGTTCGCTCTTGTTTCCCATACGTGTCTTGTTTATTTATCTCTATCCAGTAGACACAAATTTCCAAACCCCCTTAGTTGGCCTTCTCCAATTCTTTTGCATTGATACTATGTTTAGTCCCTATCTAATTTCCTCATTCCGAAGTCTGTCTGTTTTTGTCACTCCCTCTACTCTTCTTAAGTACCTCATTTCAGTCACTTGTATTGTTTATTTCTGTCTCGTCGATAATTCGTGTCCCACTTCCAGTGATTATTACTAGGATGTATATTGTTTTAAAAATTATAAGCTTCGTTCTTTTGGATATTTCTTTTTTGTTTACAAATACTTTTCTAATTGCACCCTATATATTTGCTGCTGCTGTTGCTGCTTCTGCAAGTCTATTGTTTACATCTTTGTAAATTTTTCCTTCAGTATGTATTCCTGTTACTAAATATTTAAACTCCCCTTTTTACACCTTTTCTTATCATCCAATTTCGATATCCTACGCATAGTTCTGCTGTTTCTTCCTTTATTTCCTTAATATTTCCCTCCAAATATTTATGACGTCCACCGCTGTGACCGAAATTATGAACTGAATAATCAATCAAGTGGAGGTTGAATTCGGATTGCTTTCAAAAAATATATTACTGCATCAAGATTAGACTTAACGTATCTATAGAATATTTTTGCTTCTTATGATATTGTTGTTTGCAAATGTCCATCCTCTACATATTTACTTTTTATATACCACATACACCTTCTGTTGAGTCTCTAGAAATCTGATTAGATTATTTTGTTGAATTCCATTCGCATACTAAAAATTTGTCGATACTTGGGGATTTCAATATAGCAAACAAGCAATTCTTCTGTCAATGATAGTTTAAGCCGCCTGGTAAAAATCTTTTGTGTATAATTAAATATTAAGTAATACAATGATGTGCATAATGTTAATGGAAAATTATTGGATTTGATTTTTTCTAGTGTTGAATGTAGTTTAGCTAGGGATGATGCCCTACTGATTATTGAAGACGGCTTTCATGCATCCTTAAATATCACTTTGGATTTTAGGTACAATTTTCTTCCAAATACACAAAATAAGCAATACAATTTTCGGAGAACAAATTTTTGCAGTTTGTACAATGCATTACTTTCTGTAGATTGGTGTGTATTACATGATTACTCCGACGTTAATGCACGTAATAAATTTGATGATATAGTTATTATATGCATTGTTTAACACTCACGTCCCTCTACATAATAACATACGCTTTAAATATCCTAAGTGGTATTCACGCGATATTATGGAAAATATTAAACTAAACAATAAATAAAAACTTATTACGAAGCATTTAAACGGCTTAGAATCTTAATTAAGTCTACAATTTGTGTTGCCTGGAGTGAATAATTAAATACTGTGGAGCGATCTATTCCTACTGATTTCAAATATTTTTTGTCATTTGTAGTAGTATTATGTATAACAACATGGCTAATATTAATATTGATTTTGTAACTAACGATGACATAATAATGGCCATACAAAAATTAAAAATAAACCAACTGCTGGATTTGATCAGGTGACCAGTTTCCTTGTAAAAGATTATGCCAGTGCTTTGGTTTGTCCACTTACAATTATCTTTAACCTAAGCATCAAAACATCTACATTTTCCCAGCAATGGAAAATTGATCGAATAACACCAGTATTTAAAAGCGGAAACATTTGATATTGTAAACTATAGACCTATAGCAATACTATCCAACTTCTCCAAGGTTTTTGAGATAAACATATTCCGACATATGTATACTAATGTTAAAAACTACTTTTCTCCTTTTCGGCATGGGTTTGTAGGAAAACGCTCTACTGTTACCAATCTTATTTCTTTTATTACTGAATCTGCTTTAGAAATTCTGGATAAACAAGGACAAACAGATGTTATTTATACCGATTTCTTCAAAGCATTTGATTGAATTGAATATTATCTTGAAAAATTTCAAACGTTTAGGTTCATACTGATTACATATCACTAATTAATTCCTCTTTAAGAAATAGACCCCCTTATGTTACTTATAATGGTTATAAATCTGAATAATACATATCGCCTTTAGAAGTTCTCAGGGTTCCAACTTAGAACCCTTACTTTTCGTCTTATTTATCAATGATATATGCAAAGATATCAAGTAAAATATTTTAATGTAAGTAGATGATATTAAACTATTCTTACCTATTAACTCAATAAGCTTGATCTAAACATTACTAAATGTGAAGTTATATATTGTTTAAGGTTTTCACGGTTACTCGAATTATTCTTGTTAAACAGAAATTTCGGCTTAGACCGCGTAGTCTCTGTATATGAACGCCCAGAATTTTCTGGCTAAATGTGACTTGCACCTTGTGAACTCGAGCACAGATCCACGCGATGGCCATGCTCTTTGGTGGCTCGTGTTGTTTGAGTAGCTTGAGAACCAGGATACGTAGGCAGATTTGGCCTTGTTGGTGTTTGTGGACCCATATTGACTAACATTTCGCAAGACCTTGCAGCTTGCATCATCAGAGTGAAAATCGCACTGAGAACTGAAGTAAAGTAAAACAGGCAAAGGTTCAAAGTCATTTCAATTCCCCCAACTGGAACTGAGCTGATATAGGGACCTTGCGACTCTCTTCAGCTAATAACGGGAATTTCAGGAAAGGTTAGAGAAAGGAGGGGTTGAGAATGGAAGAGGCCAGGAAAGCTGGAGAAGTACTGCTCCAGCATTCGCTTCAGAGAAGGTACTCTGTTGACCCAGGAAAACCTCCTAAACACCTGAATCAGAGCAGACGGCCACGGGAATCGAACCCACGACCTCCCGAATGTCAAGCAGATGTGCTAACAACTAATTCACAGAGCTCGGTGAACAAAAGGTCGGTGTGAAGCTATTTACAGTCCTCTGTGCCAGCCGCTCAGAGCGACGTAACGCTGATTAATCGTTCAAGTGCAGCACAGTTTGAAACCGGGAGGCGTGGTCGTCTGACGCACAGTGGTTGTAATGCTTTAGATCATATATCACAGGAGTCCAAGCTTTACTAAGCTTCAAGCCATCTTCCCTGTTTATATTATTCGGATGTTTTTTTTATTTCTATGGCTTCACGTATCACTCGTGGGAAGTAGTGAGGTATTCTGGCAAGTACTCTAGCGTGCTCAAATTATAAGGCGTGTCCATTTGTAAATGTAAGCTCAGCTACGGCTAACTTTGTTATGCGTTTGTGTTTGCAATCGCCTTTATGTTCTTGAAGCCTTAGATCAATTGAACGGCCAGTCTGTCCACTGCAACTTCAGCCGCAAGAGCAGGGAATGTGATATATGCAAGCGGTTTTTAAACTAGGAATTTTGTCTTTTACTGATCTGAAACCGATATCCAATGTTTCATTGGTCGTGAACACAGTTTTGATGTTGCATCTTATGAGTCAAGCCTTTAACATAAGGTAAAAATGCTACGTCTTCCAGAGGTTCGGATTCTTCTTTAGCTTTTTTCGTCGCCATGGTCTTGTCTAGCGCTTTTCGTATGGCGGTAGTTGTGTATCCGTTCTTTTTTAAAGAGTTAGATAGATCTTCTTTTTCTCTCTCTAGATTCTCTGTATCTGATATTTAAACGGCTCTGGTCGCCAAAGTCTTAAGAACGGTTGTTTTTACATTGGATGATGGTGTGAGTTAGCATTTATATATCACCATATTAATTAACATTCAAAACTCAATTAATCTATTCCCGTTGTTATTCTCCGAATTTTACCATTACATACTTCCTCATAGCGTTTTATTTTATTGCGTACTCTTCCATTGAAATCTCTTAAAATAATAATTTGCCCCTTCGATCGTTTCAATTTCTGTCTGTAAATTTTCCTTCATTTTCATGTTGTCATTGTCATTTAGTCTGTAAAGTATTGCTATTGTTGTGTTTCTTTTAAAGTTTTTATAAATTCTTTCTATAATGCATTTTAATTCTTTTACTTCTTCGATAATTTCTTTGTTAAAAATATTTCTATTTCTTATTCTGCCCACTGGGTTTGCTCCACTCTACTAGATATAATATTTATCCGGTATTGCGCTTTCGTTAGTATTCTTTAGAATCCATACATTTGTCTTTTCCATTTCTTTTTTTATCTCTACCTTCGCCATTAATCCCGCTTACAGTCCATGTTGTTATCCCATGCACGTTATCTTTTTTCGGTCTCTTCTCCTCCATTTTTATCTGTTTTATACTCGTTATCCATTGTCTGGTTCGTCCTCATTTTGGTTCCGTTCTCCGTACTTCTTAATTTTTTCTAGTACTCGGCTTTGCTGATCTTTTGCTCGTTAACCAATTGCTTCATCCTATAATACTACTTCCGTATCTTTCCTTCTGTTTTTATCTCATTTGCACCTTCTTTCCATTTTGTCTTTGTCTTGTCTCCTAGTAGGTAGTCATTTTCTGTATTTGATTTTCTTTCTTGGTTAAATCGTTATTAATATATATTTCTGTTCCTCTAAGTTTGTTTTTATTTCTAATCACTTCCAATTTGCTTTCCAGTTTATCAAACTTGGCTACTACAAACTTTTCTTTGCTTTTTGGTTTCACATTTATGTGCATATAGAAAATTTTTTACTCAAATTCTTTCTTATTAATTTATTTTAGCTCTCTTTGTAATGAGGTACGTTACTTCTTTTTTCAGAAAGTCGAATAGCACAGTTGGTAGAGCGTTGGGCTCGGTTCGAATTCCACGGTAGGCGGAATATTTCCGCAGTCTTGGCGAACAGTTTCATTGGGTCCGGTGAGACCATCATTCAAAGTTGAGCACCAAATTAACTGTGCTTTACTCAGAACCACACACCTAAGAGATAGAAGTAATAAGGTCAACACATCAACATGAAAACTCAATTTCGAATTTTTGGGGTGAATCCAATACTTCATTTAGTGTAAAAGGAAGTAAAAACATAAATTTTGTATTGACAGCCCTGAAACGCCATAGTGAAAAATTGGAAAGTACCGAGAAATCAAATACATTTATAATAACAGTCGCCTGTGTTTCCTGTTATACATTCGGCAGTATTGAAGTGTATCGTCAGTTTATGTCAAATTCGAGGTTACTAGGTTAGGTTTGGTTTGTTATTTGACACAGACTGACGCAAAACTTAACCTGCCAATCTCGAATTTGACAAAGCTTGTCAGCGCTACTACCAACAATGCAGTAGTGGTGACCTGGTTTTTATCTCACTAGTGGGTCTTTAGAGGTCTACAATCGATCTAGTAATAACCTTATAACTAGGAGGTGTTGGATAATAGTTATTTACTATACAAGTGGGATAACATCATCATTAATATACGTGTGTGTAAGCACACAAGTATATTAATGATGCATTATCACACATGTATTGTACAAAGTTTTATCTACGACCGCCTAAAATTGAGAAAAGTGCATTAAGAGAAATGTCAGATCTGTCATTTTCAAAAATATTTTTGTAGGAAAATGTCATTATGTCATTCATTTGGCACTATTTCAGTTAGGTAATGACACAACTCAGTTGCGTAATGAAACCATTACATAACTGAGTGGTGTAATGAGCTTCATTACCTAACTGAAATAGTGTCAAATTAGTGACGTAATGCGTTACTTATCCCACTGGAGTAGATTAAAGGATTTTACATAGGTTTTCGTAATATTTTATCGTAATTTCTATTTTATTAATTGCAAGAGTGTATTAATAGATGTGTGCAGTAAGTCCGAATGTGTTTATTTATCTGTAACTTTTGCTTGTTTACTTATATTTGATTAGGTTCTACCCAAAGGAGATAACATTCCTAATTCGTCGAATATCTAAAGCATGCACCATTTTAATTTTACTAAACTTTTTTCAAAAACCTTTGAAACTTGTTCGGTTTTTGTACGGAGTATTACGTTTCTGATATGACTTTGCAGTGCCATGGTAATTTAAAAAATTTGAGCGATCACATTTACCACTAATTGAAATTATCTGTAAAACCAAAATGTTAAGCTCATTATGATTTTTTTTTTGGTACAGAAATCTAATATTTGTTAAAGTGACTATTAACATGCAATGAAGAGCAACTACGCCGCCTCTTTTAATTTAAAATTGTGCTATTTCTTTTGGAAAGTGTCTAAACGAACCAACACTTTTGACATGAACATATTTTGACCATTGCTGCCATCAACAACATAATTTTGATAATTTTTATAAAAATGGCGGAAAGCTTCTTCAAAATACAGGATTTGGAGGAACAAGTATAGCGAAGAGCGTTTGCATGATGTAATATTAACATGAAATTTGCAATGGAGACCTTGACAATTTTTGCTGTTCCACTATCTTTATAAAGCAGGTTCCCTCCAAGTGTTTGCGTATTGTATTTTAATCACTGTTTCATGTCCCCATTTGCATAAACGTTATTGCATATTTGGATTTCCACTTAAATGCTGCATGTTGTTTTATTGAAGAAAAACGTAAATGGTCATATTCTTATAAATATATATATATTAGAAATCAGTTGCTTGAACAAATTAAATCTTCATAATGGCCAAAGAAGAAATATTACGAGAGACAAATTAAGAAAATAATGTTTATTCTTCCCAAATATAAGTGTAAGGGTTATTTCTGGTGGAATTTAGGAAATATAAAATGTATATAATAAAATTTCTTCCTACATGATTTTTAGTTCTATTTAAATATTTAATGTGGGTAAAGCCTTTAATGGATTACCATCTTCTGTTATCCAGTAGAGCTCCTGTGGCAAAACGTCGAAGGAATTTCAGTTTTTTATGTACTCTAAACGACGGAGAAGCACTGATGGCTAACGAGATTACACTTGCATAGCTGCCAATATTTCTAAATACGTTTTATTAATAACTTTCTCTGTAACGCGTTAATGATTCTTCCCCGCAACAATTTCATATAAAACTGCAGCCATGCGTAAGACAAATTTGGCAACTGCTTTGGTACTGGTGAGAACATTGTGGATAAGGAAACGAAGCTCCACCTTTGATTGACTGTTTTGTACAACGTTCTATATTTCACTTCTGTCGATGATTGGCGAAAGCAAAGTAATTCATAACATTTTTCTCAAAAAAAAAACAAAAAAACGCACACGCTTTAGATGGGTCTAATTTTACATTCGAGATCGCTCGCAGGGAGTATCAATCATTGGATTTTTCTAAGCGTTTCTTTACAAGATTAAGGGTTCCTCGGGGGTTTCATTTGGGATCTCTGTTTCATATGTCAATGGTATTATTGAAATAAGAAGAGAATACACATTTTGTATTAGACCTGAAATATGTTTTACACACTTTATTAAAGTAACGTTCGCATTTCACACATTATATGGAAAAAATAAAGCTAACAATTTTAGTTTTTGGGCAAACTTTTTGAAATACAAATCGGGAACATATAGTCATTCTATTTTGACAAAGTAAATCAACCATTGAACGGTCATGACTTATATTAAAGTGCGCTATATATTTTCACAAGTCAACGAAGTCTTTTTAAGGTTTAGGAATTTAATGAAGTTATAGTCTAGGTATCGCCTACATTATATTATACAAAGATCGCGCATAAACATAAGTAGCTAAAACTTATTAGTAATTATTTACGTTTTATAGTTTTAGATAAAAGTAAATGTCTATAGCTTCGAGGTCGTGCTGACTGAAATTGTTTCAATCAATTATTCCTATTTTTTCAGATGCAATCGTAGACTCACAGTTCACAATCCAATTCACACCCTGAAAGTTTTTATACGCGTGCGTTACAGGACGCTTTTTTCATTTACGTTACACACAGAATTGTTTCCGCGATATCTATTTAAATCAAGTCGTGCTATTCTTTTTAGTGGCTTCGTGGAAGTCGTACAACAGGCACACTCCCACATATGCTAAGAAAGAGCAAGTTATAATTGAACACGCGGGTTTTAGATCCCATAAATCTATAGTTACGCAATAAAATGTACATTAACTGTAAATGGGGAATTTTTCAATGCCCGTCGAGTAGCTACAGAAGAAAATCTAATATGCTCAATTCGTGTACGATGGAGTTATCGTCACGATTGAACCTACCTTGCAGAGATAGAAGAAAACTGAAATCTTTTAGCAGCAATAAAAAGTGCATTTTAAACATTAACTGTAATTTGAAGAAGAATTCCAAATTGTGTAGGGTAGAACATTGAAATTTATTATAAGAGTTTGCCAGTTACAGAATATGTTCTTGTACGGAGGCGTAGCTAGAGATAAACGGTCCCTGTATCATAAACTGCCAAGTGGGCCCCCCAACCCCACTCCATCAGGGTATTATCAAATAAACGTATAAAGATACGAATTCAATTTTTATTTTTTAACAAGACTAAATATAATTATAAAAAACTAATAAAAATAAATAATAAAAGGAAGTAAAATTTAATTATACATATTTTTACTAATGGACATATTACGTAAAAAAGGGGTAAATCATAGTTTACAGTTTACATATATTTACATAAATAAGGAACAAGTAAATGGTAAATAACAAGAAAAAAGGTTGAAGTAAATAATAATTATTTACAGAGTTACTCTCCAAACTTTTTTCTCCACGAAAATGTTTCCTTCCATATTTGGAGATGATTTAAAATTTTTAAGCTATTCTTTTTCGATAGATAATATGGCTAAATCCGATAACCAAACACTTTCCGCCTATATAAACCTAAATTCTTAAATGTGACCTGAGCAAAAGTTTCCATATAAAATTGATATAATTTTTTTGAGAGCTTGTGGGCGCCCCTGGCTCGTGGGCACTGTATCATTGATACGGCAGATATAGCAGCAGCTACGCCCCTGTTCTTGTAAGTGATTGCTATATTTATTTATTTATCTTCTTTTAACTTGTTGCCAAACATTCGATATACCAGTAGCACGTACTTCGAATGATGTATAGTAGAGGTTTATTATCTGTTACAATAATTAAAAAATCAGTAGCAGTAGAGTCACTTGTAATACTTTTGCTATTTAAGCATAGTTAAGTTGAAAGTTGCTTTTACAAGATTTAAAATTTCGAACCAAAGTAGTATCTCCTACCAGTTCATGCGTGTCTGACAAATTCAGTCAAGTGCAATCAACGTTTCCTCGTACGTGTCTCCCGAGCACGGTTTTAAAATGAATTGCGTTCTTGACAGTGGCATACTGATAACGTTATCTGAAAAAATTGCAAGGTTCACGACCACACGCCGTCAGATAAATTACGATATAGCTCAGGAGGATTTAGCACCAATTCGCTGATGCTAATTTTTCCAGCATAAAAGTACCCAATAGCTTTTCGCAATTTTCAGCCGCTGCATGGAGGCGGAACCAATTTTTCACGTCCCTGAAACCTTTGCATTTGAGTACCGCGTGTCTGTTTGTATAAAGTGTTTTAATGAGAAGCTGATAAGGGCAATCAAACACGATATTTTACGCCACGTGCCTTCTAGACAGAGAGCGCTTGAGAGAACTATAGTGATTTTTTAATTTTGAATCAGGAATTATTATATTCTTCAATAACAATGCGTACACAAAGTAAATATATATAGAATAAAAATAGAAAAATTAAACATTTTGAAAATTTATAAATTTAAAAGATTCGTTAATCAGATTATGCACGTTTTTAGAAATGGTAAGTGTAACATGCTAAAATTCTAACGAAAACAAACGTTTTACTATGTAAATTATTTAGTTCGTTTTCTTCGTCTTCTCAGTTTTGTCCTTTGCGCAAAGTGGCGATTACGACGTAAACGATATAATGTAGATGAAGAGCATATATGGCAAGTGAGAGTGAGGGTAAATGGTAACTAGATTTGTTTCAAGTAGGTAACGAACATTGATTAAAGGGAGACTAAAATCATCCGGGGCCTAAATTGGTAACTAAACATAATAATTAGAAGATAGCAGATATAGAACATGCCATTCAGTACTAAAAGAAGGGTTTGTACGTATTACAATCGATAATTTGGGTTTTGTATAATTGACATCTTAAAAACGTAATTGTCAAAATTTCTATTTTCGAGCATAATTTTGATGTCTTTAACACCTTCGCTATAAGAAGCCATGCTTCTCTAGTTAACAGACTCTTTAACAAACACAAGCAGATGCAGTATGTAAAATGTTGAGTAGTTGCTATGAAATGAAGAAGTAAAACCTCCTTAACAGGAGATTACCACTGCGAATTGAAGAAGGTAGATTTGTACATGGTCAAACAAAATATTAGCAAAAAGTAAGGTCATCAAAGGTACCTTTCGAATTTTAAAGTAATGGAAGTATGCATCAAAAACTTGTTTAAACGAATTCATGGAGAAGTTTCCCGATGTTGCAATATTGCCGAAAGATGTTTTCCATCAAGTACACTTTTAGGAAAACGGGTAGCGTATCAGACAAAACAAAAACTAGTAGACTATTTGTTCGAACTGAGTAACAAATTGAAATGTCCGAAATTGGATGAAAGACGAATCTACACAATCCCGCCAAATGCTTGCTCAATGGATTTGAGTTATGTTAGTTGCAGTACAATAAAAAAAATTATATCTGTGTATCCATACAGAGTACAAATGTATTAAGATATGCAACCAGAAGATTATAATTTTAAATAAATGCTGAAATATATCAAAAGAATAGTCTTCAAAAATGTGTGAATCAATTTTATGATGATGAAATTCAACAAGGATACTTCCAACAGGATAATGCAAGACTTAATGTAGCTCGAACTACGTTGGAATATTTACAGCAGTTTTTTGGCCCCAATTTCATTTCGAAAGACCTTTCACCACCGACATCTTGTGATTTTACACTTTTAGATTTCTTTCTTTTTCCACTTCTGTAGGTATGTTGTATGTTTTAATGTTGTCTGCTACGATTTTTCGTTGACGAAGTTAATTTAATTTCCCGACAATATTAAGATGTCCCTGCATTTTTAAAATCAAAACTATTGAAAGATGGTCGTATTAAGAAGAATTTTGCAATAGTCTATAAAATGTCAGTGATAAGGATTACGTATATTTTTCTGATGTTCTAATAAACATGACTACAAAATTACAAATGAACTTGCTTTTAGCTGGTATTATACAGGGTGTATACAAATTGGCGCAAAAGCTCCAGGTAGCGATATTCCTTGTTGGATTGATCTTCATAAGTCGTTACGAGCGGTAGATAAAAAACATGATTTTTTCAGGTAAAGTACCTTTTTTGTTCTAAATATGTCAAAATGTCATGAAGGAAAGTTATTCAAAATGTAAAATTATGGCCCCATGCAAAATTTTAGAAATATCGGTCTACTTATAGGAAACCGTGTGCACTAGAAGTAGGTACATACCTACTTTTGTGGTAACATGGTTTCATATAAGTAAACCGATATTTCAGAAATTTTGCATGGGGCCATAATTTTACATTTTGAATAACTTTCCTCCATGACATTTTGACATATTTAGAACAAAAAAGGTACTTTACATGAAAAAATCATGTTTTTTATCTACCGCTCGTAACGACTTATGAAGATCAATCCAACATTTTAGTATTAAGCTTTTCGACTCAGAATTGTACAAGGAATACCGTTACCTGGAGCTTTTGGGCTAACTTGTATACACCCTGTAGATAGGGTGTCCCGCCCTCACTCTCGAAGGCAGCCCTCCGTTTCGCCATCACCCCGCTCTGGTCACCTGTCGTCCCCGGAAGCTGCATCTGGATGTGGAGCTACACCTAGGGCCCGAAGAGAAAAAGGAGCTTCAGCAGCTGTGGAAGGCCCACCCCCGAGCCCATCGCCCGCCATCTTCTGCGAGAAGCCGCTCTGCTGCATTTCATCGAGCAGATGGAACCAACGCCGCCTCGATCATCCAAGCCGACCTCCAGCGGCTTAACGCCTCTACCACTCAATCGTTTAGCCGCTTATGCATTTTAATTTTTTCCTATTTTGTAATAATTCGTACATATTGATTAACATACAGTGAAAATTCATGAACTGCGAACACGAGTAAATCAAGGCGAATTTACGATTGCCTAAAAATACGCCAAGACCGATGGACAGTCGGTCTAAGGTACTCTGATATTAATCCACGGGTCGTCTGCGTTGATTGTTTAAGTAATTGTTCAACGCAGACGCCTAGTGTAATTTTTTTAAATTAATTATTATATCACAGATGGAATGTATGAGGTACTGTTATTCTGTGATTAATTCAGGTGATAAATTCAGAGTTGAAAAACAGGATTTTTAGAGATTAACAGTACAGTAAAAGAAGGTAGTTCTTAAAGTAAAACGCATTCTGAAGAAAGAAATAATTTCTTCCGAACAAACTAACTCAGTAAAAAAAAGATGCAAACAAAAATAAAACTATTTTTATTTCAAACAACAAAATTCAAGAAGTTTAAATTAGCTCTTGTTCAAAGAGCCTGCCTTCTTGCGCTAAACAATATCCCAAGCGATCATAGAAACGTATTAGTGCTAGTACTCTGAACAACCCTTTTAATTTTTAAACGCAGTTCTTCAAATCGTTAGTTGTAGTGAAAACGACTTTTCAGAGGAAGTTTTAGGCATATCTGTCACAGTTTCACAAAATACCATACTTCTGAAATGGCCAACGGGAAGAATATCGCAGCTAAGTCTACTAGTTCTCAAATTTATTTAAATAAATAGTCTGGATAGTCATTAGCGGTAATACAAACCTCTTTTAAATACCTGTCTTCATTGGGAACATTAGGGCTTTTGTGCTTTTGGGGAGAAACACATCCAAAGTTTCCAAAATTTGAAATAACTCCATGTAAAGTTGATAACGATAAAGAACGCCTATTTTCAAATGTTGTGAAAGAATTTTGAATTTCCCGGACCGTTGGACCCTGATAATACCATTTTACAATTTGCACTGATCCGTTGCTTCGTAGTTATCGATTTTAAGATAGAAATGACAGCAGATATTAACTACTGACAAAATACGCGAACTGTCAAAGTTAAATTCTCGGCATTTGTAAATTCGACATATCGTCTGCCGTGTTCGTAGTAAGAAAAATCTCTCTGTATAATAAAATTATAACGCAAGCCCACATTGCTCTCTACTTCGCCACGCCTGCTCTTCGTACACACACCCCTAACGCTGAGCTACTGGGTGAATAGAGATAAAACAATCATTTTGAAGCTAGCCACGTCCTTGCACATACGAGACCCTAGCCAAGTTGTGTCAAACTCAATATATACTAAAAACTTAAATTTTGTATTAACAACAGTGACAAATTAATTGGGAGTGAGCAAAATACAAGACACGTGTGTTTTCTGACCTATATAATTCAACTGAAATTGGCATAATTATAGCATCATATTGTGAGCAGGTGTTAGACAAAATGTTTTATCTACAACACTATCTAAAGTGACTGCTTTAATGACTCCTTCGAGTGAGTAAAGTTGAACTTTATTCGCTCGATGAACATTGCTTCACTAACTTAAAGTAGATCGTTACAATTATTAATATCTATTGCTGAAAACCCTGCAACAGATGCAATGTGCAAACAGTCAAGTAACAACTGTCATACTTATGTTTAAAATGTCAATTTCAATATTTCCGCATTTTATGTTCTTACTGTTGTAGATAAGAATTTATATGGAGCACGTGAGTAACGAGTCTTTTTTGATCTCGCAGATGCCTGACATGCACATTTTTTGCACTCTACTCTTTTAATAGCTATTATTCACAACCATATATGTAATAAGATTAGTATTGCCTTTTAAAAGTTTTAAAATAAGCTATTAACAACTTTTACTTTCCAACTGGCCAAGAAGTGGCTACTTTGCATGCACGGGTAAAAAGTGATGATTTTTCGACCTACATCATGGCAACCGATTTTAATCGCCTGGTATTAATAGTAGAAATCTATCATAAATTTATTTTATAATTCTTGTTTAGAACAAGATGGTTGTGAATAAAAGAGTATACTCGTACATACGAGTACCTCAGTGGAAGTTTGGAAGTTTTCATTACAGCTTCGCGTCAAATCAAACTCGGTGCTCTGCGCCTCGGTAATCTATCTTAGCCCTGGGATGTTATGAAACATTTTCCGCCTTGGTACATAGTACACTACTTTTCTCCACATTTCCCTAGTATTGAGCTTTAGAAACTTTCGACAATTTTCAGCAACCACTCCGTCGTTTCACTTGCCCTAGTAACGCTTTTAGTGATGGAAGTTGCCACGAACTTCGGGGTATATAATTATTTTACTGCGAACGGAGTGAAATTTTAGACTCAAGCCTCAGATTAAACAGACTCAGTTACTCTAACCAGCTTCAAATCGTACCAAGTAATCTTTCAGGCTACATGGAGACATCGGACGGACCAGCTACAGTGAAGACGGCATGAGGTATATAATTATTTTACTGCGAACGGAGTGAAATTTTAGACTCAAGCCTCAGATTAAACAGACTCAGTTACTCTAACCAGCTTCAAATCGTACCAAGTAATCTTTCAGGCTACATGGAGACATCGGACGGACCAGCTACAGTGAAGACGGCATGCGGTTTTTATCTAGAATTACAGTGTTTAAATTACTAGGAGGTGCCAAAGAGTCTTTTGCAACCGATAAGCCTATTAGCATACGAGAACTCTTAAACTCACTAAGGTATTATGCGTAGCCAAATCGCTACGATTTGAAACATATTTCCAAAGGAATCGACACCTCAATATCTTGCATAGCTAGCATACAACAAAGTTCAATATTTAAATAGGCAACAGATCTCTGGCCAAATTGAATTAATAGGCAATTATATATTTATGATAATGCCGCTGGTCGAACATAGCAGGAGGGCGACAATAATAGTATGACACCACGTACGTAGAAATTTAGAATGTAACATAAATGCACCAATAATTACTGACAAACTCGGAGGTATTGCAACACTAGCCGCTGACTTTAAGCTATCGGTGAGTTTAGTGTACAGATTCCTTGTCACTTTCACAACACAAGATCGTGTTTTAATAATACCAGCAACGCAAAGCCGCGTTGATAAAACAAACAGTAGCAGACTGCATAATTAATCATCTGAAAAAAGCAGACACAGCAAGAACTTTCAACAACAATTTCTAACCGAAGAAGTGAAGCAGGAGACACAACAAGGACTCAGCAACAAACGAACCAAATTAGTACCACGAATTAGCTGCACATACTTTAACGACTAAATAGTCAGTTAGAAATCCACGAAACACGAGAATAGAATAGAGAACGAGAAAGAGAAAACGTATGCATACCTTCAGCTTACAGCTCCGAGACTTAAGTCGAAACGCCACGAAAATCGGCAATCAAATGCGATGGGTAATTAGAAGCCAATTATCTTCGATGAATTAACCATACATATCAGCGGCACAGCGAGTGAGGTAAGACAGTATTTTTGTCCTCGTAAGCCACTATAAATTAGCCCTAAACTAAGGCAAAGGTTAAGACGAAGCAAAATACATGCGATAAAGTGGGAGATGCTTGCAGAAGAGAGCGAGAAACAAAAAACATCGCCACAGGTGCGCGGAGACGATTGAATAATACTTGGCCTAGTTACGAATAATAAAAAATCGATTATTCATCTCGCGCGCGTGAAGGCCGTTCAAAACGAGTTTGATAACCTCAATGACTGTACAAAGTTGAAATTTTTAGACAGTGATGACCAAAATGCATAAAACGGACTATACAATTAATGGGGCATTAATGTGTAACCCTTTTATCCTAAACAAAATGTCTTCATAAAATCTTTCTCCGTCTTGATCACTAACATTGCCAAGTATCGGGAGAACGAAGTCCAAGTGGGAATGTAAGCAAAGTATTTTTAGGCTCTTGTCATAGATTAATGAAGAGAAGTTCATTAACTGAAAAGCATTTTTTATATGTAGCAGAGCAGCTTTCAAGCTCAGTTTCAAAGAATCGATGAAAAGACGTTATTCTTCTGGATTGTGGTCATAGCCTAACGATTGGCAACGTTATTGCAAAACGATAGACCTTTTTTGATTAACAAATACAACCACAATTTTGTCTGGGGTTTCCGATACAGAGAAATACGCGTGTCTGGAGCCAACAGCTCCAACCCTTGTAATCTCGATCTTAGTATCTCTGCTTCAGTCTCGAAGCAGGTTACTTAGTGCTAACCGAATTATTAGATATTTGCCGTCTTGACAAATATCGTTGGTTGACATCCCCAAAACTGGTTCTCCTGTTTCTGTACCAACATGTTCTTCATTCGATACATCCACAGGTGTTGGCTTTTGAATACGGTACTGGATGAAGATTATGGTGCAATAAAAGTAGCAGTTTGCCACCATTTGCTATCACCAAATCGTAGGAGTTGCAAACGGCATAGCAGTTTTTTACCGTTTGACCAACTCCTTAGAGTAATAGCGCAACGTGCAAAACACATGTGTCCAGGGTTTGTCTTGATTCTTTATTTTAAAGTAAAAATAGTTACTTTTTTATTTTGGTATAATGAAACACAATATAAAAAAAATATATATTCCGAAACAGGCGAAGCTCAGCATAATGACTTGTCATCAAGCTGCTTTGTCACCTAACCTGTTACATATAAAAATAAATTTTTTTTATGAGCTTGGATCCTATTCCGACAAGGTTAAATCATACGCCTACTATATACGCAAATAAATTAATAAAAATAATTAGAACAATAAACGGAGACAGCACCTAACTTATACGTTCTGATCATCAAACAAAACTTTAAATAAATTTCTATTATGTCGAGTTACTTGATGAAAAAATCATGTTATTGTATATTTCATTAAAACATTTCACTATACAATAGGCAAACGAATTTTAAAACAGTTGCTTGTGATGATTAGGCATCGACGCAGGCCTTATGACGAAGATGTAGGCTAGTAATGTCTATACGATTGGTTAATTTCCTGTGTAAATATGGTGCGCCTTTCGATGTCAGTAATTTTCGGCAAAGACAAGCAGAGTGCAGGTATCTACGATTAGCCGTGTTTAACCATTTAGCGTCGCGTAGTTTATTTGAGATTCTTTCAACTTTGCGTATACCGTATATTAGCCGCACAGTAATTGACTGTGACAGTACCATAGAGTTACACAGACATATTTTCATGTTTATGGTTAATGCGTTCCTGTCATTAAAAATTGTTTTAAGGTTGCAAACATTTGTTAATATGATTCTAAATTTTGTTCAGCCTTGGGGTGCTAGAGGACTGCCACCAATTGCTACTTCCAAACAGTATCATATTAGATTTCATAGGATTAAGTTGAACACAGTGGTTTTTTGAGATTTGATAATAGTTATTTACTATACAAGTGGGATAACAGCATCATTAATATACGTGTGTGTAAGCACACAATTATATTAATGATGCATTATCACACATGTATTGTACAAAATTTTATCTACGACTGCCTAAAATTGAGAAAAGTGCATTAAGAGAAATGTCAGATCTGTTATTTTCAAAAATATTTTAGTAGGCAAATGTCATTATGTCAATCATTTTACAGTATTTCAGTTAGGTAATGAAGTCATTACACAACTCAGTTACGTAATGAGTGGTGTAATGAGCTTCATTACCTAACTGAAATAGTGTCAAATGAGTGACGTAATGAGTTACTTATCCCACTGGAGTAGATAAAATATATTTAAATCTTCATTTAAACACGATGTCGCATATGCTTTTTCTGTATCATTGAAAGAAATATAAATTTGTGTATCATCAGGGTAGGAATGAAAATTACGGTATTTGAGCTGTTCTGAGAAGGCTCATTATAGATAGTGGAAAGGATCGGTCCCAAGATAGACCACTGAGGGACCACCACACGTGACATTGGCAAACATGGAGGTACTATTAGGAGAGACTACTCTTTGAGACCTATTGTTTAAATAATTTTTAAATAAATTAACAGCAGTATCGTCTCTAGACCTATGTAATGCAAGAACGTCAACCGATTTTATGTGTCAAAGACTTTGGACAAATCTAGTAACACCAACAATGTGAGTTCACCTCGATCGGTAGCTTTGAGTACATATTCTACAATGTCCCACAGCCTTAGATTTTATTTATATATTGTAAGACGTTAATTTCGGTTAATGCTCTGAATGTAAGACGCTGTTGTAAAGTTCCGGCACTCCATTCCATGTAGGAAATGGCCTGAGACAAGGCGAGTCAGGATCGCCGAAATATCTCTTTCCGAAACCCAGTCAATCTGGCACACGTTAACGGTGTACTTGGTGATGCCTAGCATCACGCGTTCGACGACTGCCTTACTTTCCCTACTTCCACAACTGTGGTTTCGGTACCCAATTTTTAAAGGGACTGGGTGGGCCGCCCGCCACTTGCCAGAAGTCGGGATTGAACCCCGTACCGTATCCTTAACCGCTCGGCCACGCTGGAGCTCTGAGTCGCTGGTGTACGTTTGCTTTAATACAGCTGCTGTAGTGATGACTAATTTCTTTAATATTAGCATGAGTAGACACTGTAGGAATCGAGTTTATAAAAAAGTTGTTAATAGATTCTGCTGATGGATAGTGAATTTGCCACACAAATAACAAAAACTGTTGAGATTATTAACGCACGTACGAGGCGTTTTAAAAATATAATATAAACACGCTCAACTATAACTATATGTTGAATTAATTCACCTCTTTACGGCTTCTTATATACCTATTTCCCGGATGTCATAATAACATCATGACAGTCGTTAGTGGGGTTGTAAGTCCCCATAAAATGTACAGCGACGCCTATAATTGGCCTAACGGCTGTTGGCTGAGTACCAAAACTAAAATAAATAAATTTAGGTGTAAATCCACGAATACCTTCAATTGTTTGGTTCAAGAACAGCAAAGAGTGTGGTTTAAAGATTCTAACGTATGATACATGCTGAAACCTGTTCAAACTAGTTTAGACTTGTTAGACACTGCAAAATTTCGTGTGATATTTTGCATTAATGTGGAAAAATAGAAAATACTTGTCTTTGAATGTAGTAAAAATTAACATGTTTCGACGAGTGGTATGATAGCACTTATTAAATGTCGTTTCAGCAGTATAATTATAATGGTTTCAGTGGCAAAATTGTTAAACTATAAATTAATGAAAATATAAATCAATTTAATAAAAACTAAATTGCAAACCAGAAGTCGTTTTTACACTGCGATGATGAAGAACAATAGTTAAAATGTTTGTGTAATGTGTTTCACCAAGCTATCTCTAAAAACAACAGCGAGATTTAAATAATTACATCAGCTAAAATACAAAAGTTTGTTTGAAATTGATATTATGGAATAATTAGAGTAATCAACTTCAGCTAATTTCCATAACTGATTTGTTAGTCGTACGATTGGCCATAATTATTTTATCTACATTTGTTTCTTGATTCATAAGCAACGATACATTAATACTTACTATAAGAAGTAATTGATATGCACTCGACTCATTATTCAAAACTAAGTCGGTTTACTCCACTTTGTCAAATCCAACACTCTAAGTTGCTGAAGGGAGAAGTGTTTGCTTAATTTCGTTTTCCATTGCCACAATCCAAATATTTTTCCGCATAGAGAGCTAATTTAAATCTTGAAGAAATTGTTGGTGTTCTCCAGCAAGTTTGTCAATTAAACTTGCAAAATATATTGTTGTTCTGTGCGTTAGTCATAATGCACGGGTAGGTGTTGTGTAGGAACAGACATTTATTAAGAGTCATCATACTAGTACGTTGCATATAGACGGCATCGGCATTGTAAAACTCAAAACGTGGTTTTGGTTATTATTATGGGAAGAGTTGTAATTTATAGTTATGACTATTAGATATTTGTTTTTGGCGAAACCGGTTTAGGACTTTTCTCATCAGAGTCATCTTATCGCCGATTTTATGAGTCGCAATTGAATGTATACTTCAAATACTTCAAATTAGGTTGTATTCATTGTTCCCATCATAGATTAGTAAGTGTGAGAACTGAAGAAAATGCTGCAGGACTGCGTAACAGCGTCACAGTGCGAAACCAGCTCTGCCGAAGTTAGTTAAATTGTTTCTTTAAAGAAAGTGCGATTAGGAGCGGAGGAATGTGTTGCTTAAATCAGTTTACCAAACATTGCAGTCTAAAATCATTATGCGGAGAAACAGGTTTGCGAAAAGTCAGCGGAAACTTTGCAAAAAATCAGTAGCATTGTGCACGCAAAAACAGTTTGATACATGGAATAAAAGGTCATTTTAATTATTGTCGACTTCCGATGCCGTATCGTTTTGTGAATTTAATGCAAATATCGATAATTTATATGCGGCACACTCGTTTTTGTGCAGATCGGTAAATATCTGCAAGCGCCTCTAAAATTGCATACCTTTTTCAAATTGCGTCGCTCTTGAATAAAACAGGACGCAGTAGTTATCCTTGAAAATTCGCGAATTCGCACGTGTATGTTTTAATTTTATGTTGCCTTTGACTTTGAGTTTTTTGTTACAAAAAATATAATCCATGAGATGCGACAAGAAAATGCCGTCCTATTTATAGAACTCCGCCGTGTTGCGTAATGATAATCGAAGTCCTTCCTCGATTGCAGGTCATTTTACGCGACGCTTATTGCAATTCGATTTGAATTAGAATAAACCAATTGGCTAAAAGGGCGGCATGTCGTATAGAATACTTGGAAATAAATAGATATTTGGCTAAACGGCCAAAACAAAGTAAAACACTTCTACGCAGGTAACGCAAAATAGGACAAAATAAATTTGTGATTTGGACTCGTTTGAATGTTTATCAAAACCGTTGTGTTATATTTGGCTTTTATCTACGCTCTGGAATTAAAATGTGTATATGAGCATATTGGCACTACAAGAAAATTAAATACTAATAGAATATTTTGCCAAAATCTACAGTCAAATGGTATATGGTGGACTGACAATTCAATTTTGTTAAGAATATAGTTTAGAAACAATCATGTATATAAGCATTTACTTCTAGGAAAAAGAATACAGCTGTTTTCATCTCCACTCAGAGGTATCGGCTTCACATCTTTGAGAAGATTTAGCCATGAAGCGTCTTAATGGTTGCCACGGTTGCCAAAGCCGGATTGAGCAATCGCTGTGTGCACGAAACTAGATTTTTGTGGCCGTTAAAGTTACTGCGGTTTGAACCTAGATTTTCTGGCTTCGAGCTAAAAGCCCCATCACTCGGCCACTCCCACTGTGAATATTGCATTTTAAAGATGTAATTTAATCCAAACATTTACTCATGTGCACGGGTGCTTTGGTTAGATTTCGAAGCTTGAGGTGATCTATTTTAAAATACAATGCACACACAAATAAAATAGTATGCCATCAACTTGTCAATGTTTTGATATTTAATTTTATAACATATGGCATATGTACTAACATCTTATTTTCGTTCTAAATTAACGCGTTTATCACTACCATTGCTGTGTATACGCTGTTCTAGTAAGATTTTAGAAATAACATTTTAGTTAATACGTTTAGTTGGAACAAAATGCTGTTGTCCAAATGTTCTGTTTTATAAAAACACTTTACTTTGTTCTAAGATTAATATACACATATATTTTAATTAGTATAAAAATGAAATTCCAACTCTCTCTCAATACATCTAATAAACTGCGCCAAAAAGGCTATAACCGCAACTGCAACTGTACAACTGCGGGATTGAGGTGCCAAAAATACGGACCCTTCTTGTGCCCTAAATGAGCGCTGGCGACAAGGGAATCGTTTCCGTGAAGGCTTAACAGCATCGATTCGCGGGACCTGCAGCACGTCGCCATAAACACGAAAACCAAAGAGCGGCGCGCCCAAGTTCCATGTGGCCTCCGGGCCGGACAATTTCGGCTAATTAAGAACCGGCATTAATCTTGCCTGGTACTGCTTGCTGTAAGAGGGAAAGAGGTCCGAATAGAATACCTCAACACAGAATTCCTAACTCTTCTAGCTACTCACCCCAGGTGGTTTTGGGCATATAAAAACAGCTCGTGGATGCAACAAACCAAATCCGTCAAACGTAGGAAAATCTTCCTTCAATTAGTTCGGGGTCTCAAATCCACGAAAGCGTGAGGGTTTACATAACTCCAACCTAAAAATCCAACCAAAAACCCTATAAAGACATCCCTGAACTAGTGAATTGCGACGTCACACAACTGCTCGTTTCAAGCTGCTAGCGAAGAAGAACGCGTCAAGGCCTGCAATCGGTTTTCCCAAGGTAAAAGCATATCGCAATTGTCTCGGCCAAATGTCCCAGACACGCGGTGGGCGGGAAAATAACATTCGAATTCGAAATTACGACAAGCGGCGTATTCTACACGTAACAAGTCTATATTAAATTCGAGGTTAGTAGGTTAGGTTTTATTTGTCATTTGACATACACTGACGCAAAGCTTAACCTGCAAATCTCGAATTTGACATAGACTGACAATACATTTCAGTAGTCCCAACTGATTCAGGCTATCCAGGGCCTACTGCAATTTAGTTTTTAAAATCTCTCTGTATATAGCTTTAACACACACACAAATATTCCAAATTAAAAGTACGTAGGAAATACATATCCAACACTAACGCCACAATAAGAATCTAAAAGACGTGATTTTTCACATCATCTTCATATAATTTAAATTGTGACCAAATAATTAAGTAACATGTAAATAAATCCAAAAAAATACATAAAAATTCTCAAAAATATCAACCATTCGTAAAAAGTCCTATGCTAAAAGTATCACTAGCTTACAAGAGTATGTATTTTAACCATCCGCAAAAAGTCCTATAATACAAGTATTACTAGCCCACATGAGTATCTTTCATTTAAACAGCTTACTCGAGGTTATAAACGGTTTGAACGCGGCCCCTCCAATCTTACGAATAATCCGGAGGTGTTGACTTAAAGAATAAAATGAAATTCCATCACAAAGCTGCCGGTAGGGACACTCTTATGGCTTACCAAACAAACATCGATAAAATTATTCAACTCCGGCGTCTACGTGATATCCCAAAAGTAACTATCCACAAATAAGAATCGGAAACAATAACGACCACTCAGCTTTTCTATCGAAACCCAAATATCTTTTATACGAGGTTTAGAAACGAAATTCCAACAAAAAACCTCGACAAATTGTTGTATTATATTTTTCCTATTCCTAGGCCATAAAAAACAGATTAATACCAACACAATGTGACGCAATGACACTAGAATTATTGATCGAAACTGAAAGTTACTACGCATCAGTTGTCAGTTAGTCACTTTTAAGAGATGACACATCCATGCGATTCTACACGTCTCATACCTAACTTTCAAATGTCAAAGTCAACATATAAGTAAGCATTTTAATTGGACTCGTTAAACGGATTCTTTCAGAAAGTCGTCAAAACAAGAAGACTACACGCACCACTCAATGAGTAACTGCAATTTGTAGTCCCGACTATAAGCAAACCATGATGACTCACGATTAATATCCTTCTTACCTTCGTATTATAGCAATTAAGTAAGTTTAGAGCAACTCAGGTGAGGCAGAATATGCTCCAATTTTAGGCTATTGTCAAGATATGCCCAACAAATCCCCAAATAGCCCAATAGCCGTTACAGTGCCTTTTCGGAAATTAAAAATAGGAATATGGAATACTACAGCATGTTTAAAATTCCTCATGTAGAACATTCTTCTCTTCGTAGCAACAGTTCCTTTACTTTTTATTTTAAATTTTATTACGGTGTTACAAGTGTTAAAAATCACTGCTTTCTGCAAGAATATATACAATCTCTCGTCTAATTTCAGCGTCTTTAAAGAGTCATGTAGGGGTAGAGGATTGACTCCAATAGCCGAGAGTACAATGGGTATTACGTAAGCTTTGTTAAGTTGCCACATCTGGGAGATTACTATTAATAGATCTGTATATTTTTGTTTCTTTTCGGTATATGCTGCTTGTAGATTAGATGTATTTGGCACTATAATATCTATAATCTGGCTACCCTGTGTTTCTTATCCAAGAGCGTAACATCTGGGCGATTGTAGTCTGTTAAAATAGTTCTATCCCAGTATATTTTTGTGTAGATAATGCTCTTAGACATAGAATCGTTGAGTAAAAATTTTATAAATTCTTTTTCTATAATACCACCTCCTAACAAACGTTGGCTGTCATTAAAGCTATTTATATTTTATTCGGAGCGGCTCTAAAGAGATCAAGGGTGCTACAGCACAACTATTCTCCCAAATTCCTTATGTAGAACATTCTTCTCTTCGTAGCAACAGTTCCTTTACCTTTCATTTTTCCATGCATGATGACCTAAGTCCTCCTACGATGTGTTTCAGATATTCCAGCTTTCTCACTTTAATATTCTTGTATTATTTCCCATTCTTTTACAATTTCTGTGAAAATTCCACATTCGCAATCCTTTCAATGTACGAAATTTTCAATATTTTTCTAAGGTACCCCAATACAAAAGTTTCTAGTTTGTTAATGTACTCATGTTTCGTGATCCAGCTCTTTATATAGCAATGCGAGAGATTCCGGTTTCAGCACATTTTCTTGATTTTGACAAACACTTGTCTAGCAGTTTATCTTTTGACTCTAATTTTTTCTTTGGATTAATCAGATTCGTCCATTAACCACGCTCCTACGTATTTGTAATGGTTTACTTTTTTAACTGTGTGTCGTCTATTGTTAAATTTGCTTGTTCTGAGTGTTAAAAATGATCACACATTCAGTTCTTTATTTAATCTTAAGTTCATATTGCTTATGATATGTGTCTGTTCGTTCAAGTAACTCTTGCAATTCGATTACATATTTAGAAAATGTATAATTACGTGCATAGGTGAAGTAGAAGAGAAGAAATGATATTTAGTCTATTTCTTAACTTCGCCTCATTGCTGCAACTATTGTATTATTCCATTTAATTGTAAAGGGTGTTTTTTTTTAGAGGCGGATGCAGCTTCAAATTATCCAATACAGTCCAAGTCTAAATATTAATATACCTACGCGGTATTAGCAGAATGAGGCAAATTGACGACAAATGAAAAGTGTTGTCTATTAGGCAATGGCAAATCCTTATTGCAGATATTGTGTCGCCATCATAATAACAAAACAATCTGTAAAAGGCTTTACCCAGAACTTCCCTCGTCGACATTGTGACACTAAATAATTTAAAAATCAAATTAAGTTAGGAGTAAAAATATCTTCACGTTTCTAATAAATTAAATAAATTTTCA
Organism: Agriotes lineatus; assembly: GCA_940337035.1. NCBI lineage: Eukaryota > Metazoa > Arthropoda > Insecta > Coleoptera > Elateridae > Agriotes > Agriotes lineatus. The sequence goes on from CALNHX010000822.1 coordinate 47,925, forward strand.
AATAAAAAACGTTACCGGTGGTCGAATTCGAAGGGCAGGCCGACCGCGTATGTAGTCCCAACGTTTTGTGGGATATTGCAAGGAAACCGGCTATTTCTACCTGAAACGTGAAGATCTGGAGAAATCTCGAAATGCTATTTTTTCGCGATTACAATACTTCCTTCGTCTTTTAGACGAGGGAAGTAAAAATCTGATAGAGTTGTTGCCAATTTTAAGCCAAATTTTGATAGAAATAGTGTAAACAATATAAACGCTTATCCTGGTGCAGATGTAGGGTCCGACTATAACCCAATAACTGCATCACTTAACAGTACAGTCCTGTAGAAGATCAAGATAAAATTATGCAGAATTAGATACTGACACAAGAAGATCTGCGTAATACAATATTGAAGTAACAACTATGAAAGAAATAATAAACAAATATGTTAATCAGAACTTGCAACCAAAAGCTCTAAATATGAAGATATTGTAAAATATAAAGATATTCAAAAACTAATCAGGACAAAGATTTCTATGGAAGAGTTAAAAAATAAAATAAGTTTGTAACATCAACCACATCAAATAACAAAAACTACGGCATATTGAGGAAGGAAAGTGATAACGAATAATTAAAGCACAGGAAAGTGCTTGGAAAATATGTCGTAAAATTATTTGATGATCAGAGATTACCATGTGGCAAAGTAAATGTGGAAATAGCTCCACATATTACTGAAAACGAAATAATTCACGCAGTTAAGTTGCCTAAAACAAATAAAGCGAAAGGTCCTGACGAAGTTAAGTTTTTGTATAATTAATAAATATAGTATTGATGAAGACAATACCATCGATATTTTTTAGAATTGTTTAATGCCGGAAATATCCCAAGGGACTGAACAAAAATAGCATTTGTTATTCTTCCAAAAATAGGTAACAAGAAAAAATTTTAAGAATGTCGCACTAATCTAACTCAAAAATCCGAAATGAAATTAGGTTTTTATGCAGAGTTGCATTACAAATCCAAAATTACAATTAAAATTGACGTGAATGGTACATGTGACACTTCCGCTAGGAATTTTGGTTGATACATTACGAAGTAAACAAACGCCTACATCTAGATTACTGAATGATTCTGTGCTACTTAGGCAGGTGCTATTTTTACAATAAATTCATCTAATTGCGAGGGCAATTTAAGGTTTGCTCAATGTAACTCAACCACAAAATAAGACATATTAAAAACGAGTTCCAAATAGTAGGTGGTCTCGGTGGCGGAGTTCTCAATGCAGGGGCAAAACAGAATGGATTGAAACAGACATTATGCGGCGAATTCTCCCAGGTAGCAAACATGCGCTTGTCGGAAGTCCTGTCGAACAGCGGAAAATGTTAGATTTATTGAAAATAAGGCAAATAATTACATAAATATTTATAAATGACTTTAAACCTGTAACAAATACTAGGTCCAAGAATTTACAGAAGCTGAGAGGAAGCATTTAGGAATACACAGTTTGGCTTCAGGGTGGATGTATTGGTCCAACACTGTATAGACATTCAACAAGTCTTTTTGTAGAGTTTATTCAATTATACTAAATCATTTGAGCACGTTAAATACGAGAAAAAGCTCTAAGAATTTAAATATGTAAAGGAAATCTGAGAAAATGTAGCATTAATTTTTGGATAAATATTCTTTAGTACCTAGAAGTACATTTTCAAAAGCCCACGCCTCTGGCGTGCCGGCGTCGTAATTTTCTGGGGCAAGAAAGGGTCAATGGCCAAGTAACATAAAAAAAGTGTAAAGCAAACCTGAAACAAATAATACCGTACCGATTTTTGGTAAAAATGTCCCATAGCATCCTAGGAGCAACCTTTTAAAAGTTCCCGCATTTAGGGTGACGGCGTCGTAGAGCAAGAAAGGGCAAAGAGTCCAGTGATATTTTAAAAAAATTAAAGGAAACCTGAAACAAATAATTTAATAATGATTTTTGGTACAAATGCTCTTTAATGCCCTTAGAGTAACCCTTCAAAAGCCCCTGCCTCTAGAATGTTAGTGTGGTAGTTTTTTAGAGCATGAAAAGGCTTTTTTTAATATAACTGGGCTGTTAGCCCTTTTCTTACCCAAGAAAAATACAACGCCGGTACTTCAGAGGTGAGGACTTTAAAAGTGTTACTTTTAGGGTACTAAAGAACATTTGTGCCAAAAATCAGTACTACATTATTTGTTTCAGTACTTTAAAAAGAATTAATATTACTGAGCTATTAGCCTTTTCTTGCTCCATAAAACTACCACGCAGGCACTGCTCCAGAGACTTTTGAGGGGTTGCTGCCAGGGTATTAAACATGATTTATGCCAAAAATCAGTACTAAATTATTTGTTTCAGATTTTTCTTAATATGTGTCTGCTTTTACTGGGATATTGGTCCTTTCTTGCTCCGAAATCTACAACGCCGGCACCCCAGCGGCGGCGACTACGGTAACATATGCATCCGAAACATAGTGCTTAACAGCAAATGACAAGAATAGGTTAAACATTTTTGAGGGGAAATACTAAGGAAGGTGTTTGGCCCAATAAAGGAAGGAGGAGAGTAGAGAATATGAAGAAATGCAAAATCAAAAGAGCTATACAATCAACCGGACATCATAGCAGTAATCAAAAGTCATCGTTTGGCATGGTTAAGCCCCGTACATAGAATGTAACAGGGAAGAGCGCAGATGTCTTTTCTTTGTCATATTGATTTTTGAACCGCTCTTGTAATTTCATTGTCATTGAATCTAGGGAATTTTCTATATTTAGGTTTATATACTTAATTCTTAACTTGCTATTTTAATTATGTTTATATTATAATGGTTTTGATGAAGTAGTTTACCGGTTAATTATTTACTTCTCCACTTGGATGGTGTTCTAAAGCCTTTTTTACTTATATTTGTTTAAGTTTTAAATTTTAACCTCACTTTTAATATGTGCTTACCACCTATGTTAATAACCGTAAGTGCAATTCTTTATTATGATTACGTAGGCTAATATTATACCTCTGTAGATGCATGTTACAGCCTGTAGATGAAATCAGTCTGGTTTCGAAACATGTCGCTACCTACAACACTGTAATAAAATTGTAGAGCAGACCAAAGGGTTTTATTGCTTCATCATAAGGAAGAGCATCTAAAGTGGCGTATGAAAGAAAACCAGAGGGAAGACGACTTACAGGACGTCCAAGGAAAAGATGGGGAGATGATGTGGATGACTTGTTAATTAAATTTGACAATACTAAAATTATCGACAATAATTATATTTTTAACATCTAAATACTAATTCATGTTTTATTGCTTTTATTTATCCATCTACGAGTAATAGTTCATATGCCAACACTGCATCCTTACTTATTTCTATTGCACCTTTTTTCAGCCAAATTCCATTCTAACAATTTCTTAATCCTTGTATTTGTTCTTTGTTTACAGGTTACCCACAGGTCTATACATGCCTTTATTTCTCTACTATTATTCTGGCTCCGCGTTGCGGCGCCATTTATGTTATAATTGACTATGTTATGTATGTAAATGGTTTAATGTTATAACAATATTTATTATTCTTTAGCTATTACCTCTGACTTTTATTGTACTTTAGTTTATTTTTATTCAATTTTCTTTTAAATTGAATTTTAGTAACTCATTTTCCCTTTTATAAATTATGGATTATCAATATTATTAAATCTCTAGCTTCGGTAGAAAACATTTACTCTTGACTGAAAACATAGGTCGGATTCACTCATAATCTAGACTGCTTTTATTCCTGAAAATTCATTATTTTATTTCGTGACAACTTGTACGTCTGTCAATGTCACTTCAAATTATGCAAGTGCAAAATCAGTTACAAATACCTCCTCGTTACATTACTTGTCATTCAACAAATATCAAATAGAAAGTACTACCCTCTTTAAAATTACCACACTTCACTCTTTCTATATTTTTCTTTCAGTTTTTACATAAATACCTGTAGTCTGTCACCTGTCCATGGACCTCGATACTATCTTTTACCAAGCCAAACGCATCCGGTAGTCTCTCAGATATCTCCCAACGTCCAGACAGATCCCAGAACGAAGTCAATCAAACACCAGGATCCGCAAAGACTTTCCAGCCAAACACGACAAGGCACCTACCACCTTTCTCCAACCTGATCAGGTACCGACGACCTTCACGAGTCTCGACTAGATGCAAGTTACAAGAGGTCACTTCAATAAGAAGCTTGGCGAATTACATGATAGTACTATAATATAGTATCATGGGCGAATTAGAACTCCAATAGATGAACAACCTGCTATCCACACCATAAGACTCTCACTCAATGGCTATTTTTATTCTGCAATTATTTCTATGTCATATGTTGAAGCACAGACCATTACACTTTATTTTATAAAATACACAATTTTTGATAGATTTTATTGCCATCTGCAACACTTTAAACTCTCTTAATGAATTTTTGTCCAAATTGACCAAATATAGTATTGCATACAGTCTATGTTACTTAATCTGTTTGATTACAGTTAAGGTGCAGGATATGCAGTGATGATAGGGAAACCACCACACTGTCAAACTTAGTTGATAGCTGATGATAGATGACGTTGTTATGCACATCTATAACTAGTGTTAGAAACAGGATGTGTAGATTCCCTGGCATTATAAAATTATCTTGCTGTTTCATGTAAATTTTCGTTAATGAATTGAACTGTGGGCAAGTTGTCATGTTAATTTTACTAACAAGAAAAAGAAAATTCGACATGGTATATTAACAGTAGTTTAAGATTTAAAATTCAGAATCTACAGACAAATGGAATATGATGAACTGAAAATTGTATTTTGTTAAAAATATAATTTAGTGATAATCATGTCTATAAGCATTTATTTATATGGACAAATACAGCAGTTTTAATTTTGTTGTTTTTAAATGCTGCTGGAAAGTAAAAATCATGACATTGCCAAATAAAAATAAAATTAGTGAATGAAATCAATCTGTTATGCACTTACATAACGAGTGTGCAGATTCACTGGCAATATCAAAATATATGGTCAGTTCATGTAAGTTTTTGTTAATAAATTGAAATTGTGGGAAAGTTAAAGCTTAATTTTAGTAAAAATAGAGGGAAAATTCGACATGGTACTTACGTAGACAGTAGTTTTAGATTTAAAGTTCGTTTCAATAGGCATAATTTCCAAAATAAAATTCTGTTCATCATGTTTTAGCGTTAGTCTTCCGCAAATAGTAAAATTCAAATATCTGTTGACGTAAATATTTGAACTAATTTAAAATGCTCGTCCGCTTTTGGACATGACGATCTTAATCGCAATTGACTACAAAGCTAGACATCAAATTCAGGAAATTATTAGGTATGAATAATTCGGACTGCATATTAAGGCCCCGTTCGGCATTGACTTAAATCCACAAAGTTTTATCTGTGACCTTAATTTGGTTGAACATTTGCATATTTTGGTTATCACGTGTAAGCATCGATGCTGTAGGTAGATTTTTGAGGTACTCGCTGTTTTGTTTTGTTAGTCATATTAGTATCAGCCATCAGGCTGTAATTACTTTAATACGGTACACGGAGATAATTAAATGTAATTATAAACATGTGCAAAACCACTACAGTGATTTGACACTTTCGATGGAAAAACGATTAAAACAAATCGTTGAATTTCATGAAGTTTTGATGGATGCTGTGTATTTATTTACAAATGTAACCCGTACGTTTGCATTATTGGGTATTTTGGCTTGCAAAATTATTATCAAGATCTAATAGCTTTAAACTGAAATATTTCTCAACTGTAGAAAAAACAAAATATTAGAAAGTTCATAAAATTCCTTCATTTCCAATGTATCATACAGAAGCATTGCTTAGATTAATAAACAAGTTTCAGATTAAGCAAATATGTTAAAATTTTAGATTAACAATCAATCAGTTGCAAGCCGCATAAGCATGTTAGGATGAAAAGTGGACCTCAGATTCCCCTAATATTAAGATGCACCCGTGGTCTTCAAGTGTGCAATTTCATCTTCTGGCCTGGTGCGACTACAGTAATTTAATGGTCATGCGGCGTTGCGGGGTACAATGTATAAGCAATTAAAAAAACAAATTATTAGTTGTTAGTGTTGTGAGGTGGTAACAATCATATGGCCATATTTTAAGTTGCAAAAACATACACATTGCCGCTTAACTTTATGTTACGAACACCTACTGGACTATTCGAATTAATTACATTCCATTGGGAGACTTAAATAAGTTATTGACAGCGTAGGACAGCACGAAAATTCAAGCATAGATTAACTCGGCTTGACGATAACAAGGAGTAACGGTACAGAAGATATGAGAGGGTATACATTTTGGCTAGTACCAATACTACCTACAGCGAGTAGACGGCACTGACGAGTGTTTGTGATTTTTTCAACTATTGCGATGCTAAATTTGCCTATTTCCCTGTTTGAGGAAATCACCAACGCCAAACTTTAAATCGGATTTTAATACAATTTAGTATTTAATTTCAAGAGAATACATACATTATTATCAATTCACTGGATAGAGTGAAGGAATTTCGAATGAAATTTACTGGTGGCTGTTAGAATATGGATGAAGATCATTTACCCGAACAACTTTTTCTAACTACACCTTTCCTCGTTTTAGATGTTTTTCTGTCTATGCTTGCTAGTAATATCAAGTTGGTTTAACTTAATTCGCTGAGGGGTATAATATTCCCAAAAATAATGTATACGAGAGTCCACCAAGAAGGATTGTTATAGCTTTTAAGACGAATGATAAAAGTGACCGAGTAACTACACATAACTCAGCATCAGAGGAATACACTTATTATAGACATTGTAGAATTATTTCTCTATATTTGTTTTACGAGTATTAGTTATTTTTCGGAAATATCTATATTAGAAACGGTGACTATTAAAACATAAATAATATAAATGTATACCTATAAACCCCACTTAGTCGCGTAGACAATACAAGTTTCTATGGCAAGTAATTTTTTTTTTAATATGCAAATTACAAAAATTTAGACTATAGTAAATTTTATCCATGTAGATCAGTACACTTAAAATCTCTATATATAATCGTGTGTTGTGCCTGCGTCTTTGCGTGCACCCTGCATGGGCTTTTCATTGGCATTATTTATAACGCAGCGACAAACAAGCATGATGTGCACGCCTTTGTAAGCGAGTGGTTACATTGCCTGACTAGCAATCGGATTTCCTAGGTTCGAATCCCACCGCTGCCATGTTTTTTCGTTGCATATTAATGTAAATTTCATTGCTAAGTGTTTTCTTTTGCTGTTTCAGCATTAGTATTGGCACTAAGATATTTTTAACTATTTTGTAAATAATTTTGAACGCTTTCTATATTATATATTTTCTTTTGTAACCCTTTTATCTACAATTCAATTTTAAAAATGAAAAAACTATTTTAAGTAGGATAAGTCCACCTATGTGGTGAGCTCAAAAGCTAGTAATTATTTAAAGCTGTTTGGTACACGTTTATGAAAATGCCGGGTTTACCCAGCATATAGATATATCCATCTTTACTGATGGATCTAAAACAAAGCACGGAACAGGTGCCGGAGTTTTCTCTGACGATCTGAACCTCCGTCAAAGCATACCACTAGGCAAAATGGCCACTGTCTTTCAAGCGGAAGTAATTGGAATAATGCATGGTGCAAAAGCAATTCTTGAAAGGAAAATCGAGAATCAATGTATTGGTATCTTCAGTGACAGTAGAGCCGCTTTACTAGCCCTGGGCAGTTGCACAATTACCTCAGGTGTGGTACTGCAGTGCCGTGAAGCTCTCGAAGATATCTCAAAGAATAATGTTGTTTCTCTTGTATGGGTGAAAGGACATGACGGTAACTACGGCAATGAGGAGGCTGATGAGACTGCGAGACTGGCTTCCGGACAACCTCTCTGGGGGCCAGAACCCGTAATCCCCATATCCCTGACAATATTAAGCTCTATGCTATATCAAGAAACCTTAAACAGCTTCATACGAAGATGGGTTAACATGCAAATCTGTCGTCAAGCACGGGCTGCTATTACAGCGCCCTCGCCAAAGACAGCCAAATATTGCTTGCAACTGTCCCGAAGGAACCTTCGACTAGTCGTGGGTATCCTATCTGGACACTGCACTCTAAACCAACATATGCACAGGATGAGACTGGTGGACAGCCCAAACTGTCGCGGATGCAACGAGGATGACGAGACAGCAGAACACGTTCTGTGTCACTGTCCAGCTCTCGCAAGAGTCAGAGGATCCATGTTGGGGGACTTCTGGCCCGATATGGCCAGAATTAGCAACATTCCAGTTGCGGTCGTCCTTAAGTACATTCAAAAGATTGGATGGCTTGAGTGATACCCAACTTGGAGAGCTGCTGGGAGGTAGCACAATGGGCCCACCTAATGCGGCCTAAGTGCGTGTGAGGTAACTCACCCTCCATTTTTAATCCAGAATCCAGGTACACGGATGTAATGCTACAAATAATAAACTTAGCAGAGAGGAGTAATAATAAATATATCAACAATGTAATAGTAAACAGTCATAAGCATTTAGTCACTGAGATACTTCGAAACGATATAAACGAAAATTAAACCGAAAAAAAATAAATGTGACAAAACAACATAAATATAAGCAGTGGCGGATTTATAGGGAAAGGCTCCAGTGGCAACGGTTACAAGATGCCATTTTTATATGGGGAATAGTTAAGCCGCCGTTTTCGCATTTAGTTTTGCTTTCGTAATAATATTATTGTCGAGGCTTTCACTTCTGAAATCTCCTAATTTTGTTAATGCTGTTAAAATGCATTTTGAGACCAATATTAAACTTGACCATATGAAGCATCCTACACGGAAAGCTGCCATCGCAAATTCGCAATTCGCTTATGAGACTAACGACTAAGCGATTACAATGTCTTCTCTAGCTGCTCCATCTCTTGAAATATTCTTGAGGAGGTAATCCATTATCAACCACTGTTGTCTTTAAATACAAAGCCGGAAGACTTTGATGCCACGAGTCCGTGAAGTCAGCTGAATGAAGCCAGGCATGGCTGCCGCCGTCAACTGTGTGCACATTGTAGTGCATGTTTATTGAAATTAGCTATTTTAATTGAGCTTTGTTAATAGACAAGCCACTTGGTGCTTTTGTTAATGTTTGCTGGGGTTCGTGTGAGTGTTTTTACAAACAGCCAGTGTTGCACAACTACACACTGAGATTGCCGTTACAAGGAGTTCATTGAATTTTCAACGTACATACAATAATGACGAGTTGCTACGTTGTAACACAGGTCAATTAAATACTATATTTTCGCAAGTGTTTGCCGAGAGATATTCTCATCATGGGAATAAGGGTGCAATTCCAGTGTGCCAATTATGCAAACAAGAATTAGGTACGTTACTGCGGTTTCCGTGTTCGTATAAAGTCAAATTTAAAAGGAGTACATAATACACATATCGCCTACCTCAAAACTAACTCATTAAGTTCTTTATACATTCATTAAAACTGTAATAAACAATTTAATAGTAAGGAAATAAGCAATTTTGCACCAAAAAAAGAAGTTAAGCACCGTCTATTCTCATTCTTTTAATAACAGTAGGCCGTTATTTTATTTATTTGAGTCAATGCATTTATTAAAATGTATAAGGGATAACTGGTTAAATTCCAAATCTGTTAAATATTGACCTATCCTGATTTTATCAGAGGGAACATAATAAATTTGGTAATTCTTTAAACGTAAAAGTGTTGTATGCCACACACTTAGAAAGACAAAATTTCAAGCCAGCACTGAAAATTTGTCCACATTTTATTATCGAAGCCTTATTAAACATTGGATTAAACATTGGCTAAACATTGAAAGATCTAAAGATGCCGCTGCTCTAATCGAGCTTATATTGACAGTGGAAAATTATTACTGTGAGCTTCTCTTAAAGATTAAATGACATACAGAGTGTCTCTAAAAGGTCAGGACAAAATGCTAGCACACATTTCTGAGGCTAAATTATGACGATTTAACCCAACTTATCTTAGTCCAAAAGTTGATAGTTTCCGAAATACAGGTCGTCAAAGTTATTATAATTTTTTACTTTTTAAAAAATATTTGTCTTAATAATAGCAGAATATTTTTGCGGTGGTATCACTACTCATGTCCAGGGATGCGCTTAGGATTAGGACGAGTGCGTTAGCACTCGTCCTAATCGAACCTAAGCGCAATGGACATTCGTGATACCACAGCAAAAATATTCGACATAACTTCTGTTGTGACGTTACGCCGGAGAAAGGCCATTCTACGTATTTAATACGGTACTTGATAAACCCGTAATAATCGGTAACTGCTTCAAAGACTTTTTAGGCATACAGTCCAATGTTTAGTTCTCAATTCTTCAAGTATCCATTTGTTTATCAGCATTCCGACCATTCGATGAGTCACCTACTGTCTGCTAAGTGGACTCGAAAATATTTTTCTTCAGTTCTTTATTAAGAAGTTAAATGTTAAAACTGTTCGAGTTACATTACACATCACACCATCATAAGCTTAACCAATATACTTTCTGGAAACTATATTTGTTAAATAAATGACTATCATATCGTTACTAGACGTAGATCTTTAGTTGAGTAGAACATAAAGAGCTTTGTTTAGTTCCGATTTTAGGAGTATCTTTAGCTACATTGAGAAAAACATGTCGTAACAACAGGGTCATCTGATCCAAGCTTAAAGATTCGTCGTCGAGTAGGCTAGCAACATGAACACGTTGACGTCTTTACATTCGTTAACAAACATATTTTTCGTGTAATTAGCTAGTATACTCAGTAACTCATACATCATTATTCTATTCAAGTGTTTCATCATTTATGGGGATCAGTATACGTACAAAATCAATTTAATACGAGTCAAGTAAATTCATTAGTGAGCGTGTTTCTGTAAAATTTTGGGGTTACTACAAAAAACAACGCTCAACCGAGATAACGTTTTTACTTTATTCAAAAGGTATAGTCATCAAAATTGAGAGTCACTTGTTAGTTGCTTCGCTGATAAAATGTTGTGGCAGCAACTGCTTTGTTGAGATGCGCTTTACTTAAATCATGGCTCGTGACAGACTGATAACACTATTTCCATTCTGTAAAATCGGTGTACCCGCACTTCTCTTCGCACTTTCATCATTAAATAACCAACACTGGCGACAATCTGTATGTTGTGCCTGCGTACTTGTCTGCCTGCTTTCATGTGTCACGTTTTCATCATCACCGATTGAGCTTAGTTCGGTCGCGATCAGGCTGACGCCCTTATGTCATCACCCTCTCCTTCATAATACAACGGTAAGCCTACATGTTACTTAAAGTTCCTGGACGTAATTCACATTACTGAAAGTATTTCGTTTAACTGATTCAGTTTTAGTAACATCAATATATTTTTAGCTACCTATTTCATACATAATTATGAAGATTTGCCTACCGTTATTTGATCTAGCAAAATTGTTCGTCTTTGCGATGCGATTTTTTGATTAAATACGTTAAAAACATTTTCCACTCCAACTTCTTTATTTACAATTTAATTTTAATAATACAAAGATTATTTTAATTAGTATAAGGCTACCTATGTGGTATGTTAAAGAGTTAGATTTATATAATATAATTTTTGTGTGTTTGATGGCGGTAAATGTCCATTTTATTCCAGTTTTAGATCGACCGCTAAATATAAGGAAGCAATGTATGTAAACCTATATCTGAAGTACCTACTTGCATGCCTGCAAGACCTCAGTTAAGAGCGATGAAAATCATAAAAGCTACTGCAACTTGCAAAAATATGTCATGTAATGTAATAATTAATTATCAACAAAGGCAGATTCAATAATATACTGCCTGAAAGCAATATACGTACCTATACCTAATGAATCTAATGATTTATTTTTAATTCCAACATTTTTGGAGTGGCGTTAAGTGTTTTATGCATTGATTTCGTTATAAGTATACTAGCATATAAGTATGCCTCCGCCAGGCATATCTACTGTATGTGTGTTTACCATTTTTCTTATGAAAAGCCTACTTGTTCCATTATTATTAAATTTCCCGGTGACAAATCCAGCTTACCATGCATAAAGAAATTGATACCAAACGAACGTAAATAAACAATAAGGTATTCATAGTGCCGAAACGTTGATTTTTATGGACGTTCTTAGGGCTAAAATTCGTTTTCGCGGCCGTTACTAATAACAATTGTCGCTGCGTAAACTTTTCTGGAAGGTTGCACAAAAAAATTATGTTTTTGATTATAATATGCATTGCCATTTCACTAAAAATGTTGTGTATACACGTTTACAAAAACTACTTACTGCCGCTGACGTGAAAAGAAGATATTATTTTTTTTCACCGCCTTTAAAGTGATTACTTTCAATACCAAAATCTGACATTGAAGTTGATGTTTCTATTACTCATACAAAAAGTATATCCTGCTAGGCAGCACTCTTAGCCATACTTATGTGATATATATTATGTCCTATGCCTTGGATTGAAAATGATGACTCGACATATCTACATTTTGATATTTTTCTTGGTCCAGTTTTTATGTGACAGTTTAATATCGGCCTATCATTACCATTTATTGTATTATTGTCAACATATATAACAATTAATCAATAATAGCCTCTAAATTATTGTTATTATGCAGATACATATATTGATTTCAAACGTATACTTGTAAAAGCCATATCTCGGAAACTTTCCCCATGACTTTCTCCGGGTTTGATTTTAAAATTTAATTTGGACCTTGGATCGTTCAGGCAATAAAAACCATAGGTGACGGCGATAAGTAAGCTCCCCGCTGAGTAAAAAAATGTTTTGCACAACGACCCCTATTCCATTTCATCCCTTATAATTTAACCCTCATGTACTACTTTTGCGACTTTTGACTGTAAGGATGGTTACTATGGTTTGGAGTAGCTCCTATAAACATTTCAAATTTCTACGTCTTCTGGAAGGAGTCGAAATGTGAAAAGCTATTCTTTTTAAGACAGCCATTTATACAGGGTGTCAACAATTTTATTAGACAAGTCATAACTTCTAGAGTATTAGGTATATCAAAATGAGATTTGGTATGGACAAATGGTATAGGGGAAGGAGAGTTTTCGCATATTTTTCACTTTCTGGTCACTTCCGGTTTTACCGGAAATGGCTCCGGTTTCGAATTTTCAAATGGAACACCCTGTATATTTTTATATTTTTGGATTTCTGAGACAATTCTCGATCAGAATGTGACATTTTAGACAATTTTTAAGCCTACTTGATTTTTTTAGAGACACTTTTAGTATTGCATCTAGGTGGCCATGATTGGACGCAAACTAATCTAAGGACCTCAGGTGATGTCAGAAAATTACAATCGCAAAGATTTAGTGATTACTATGATAGATAGGAATAAGACAAGTTGACAAAATAACATTTTCGTGTCTAACTATTTTTTTTTAAATGGCGACCCTTTTTTTTTTTTTTTTTTTTTTTATTAATAGTCCACCAGTTCAACACTTTACAGTGTTATTCATGGTTTCGTTAAAAGAAAATGTTTGACTTCGACTGTTTTTGGATTAAAATGTTTCCATGACTATTGGCACTTGTCACCATTGTTAACGCTTCACTGAACGGTCTCATTCACTAACACTGTCACCGTCGTCTGTGCTTGATGAAATGTCCTGAGGTAACTTCCTTTTCAGGCGTTGATGTATATTCTTTTGTCCGAGTACTCTTAAAATTTCGTTATCGTTGTTCTTCAGGTTTGCGATGAAATTTTTAGTGAGTTTTTTTATGAATTGGTCGATGGTGCTTATACCCAGTTCGTTGTGAATTTGACTGTTACGCACGTACCACGGGGCATTAATTGCTATTCTTAGAATTTTATTTTGAAATGTTTGTATTTTCTTATAATTGGTTTTCGATGTAGCACTCCATACTGGACACGCGTAGGTTACTACTGGCCTAAGTAGGGTTTTATAAAGGAGAATTGTGCACTCTTTGCGCAAAGGTGAATTTCGATTGATCAGTGGGTAGAGTAGTCTGAGTCTGTTGTAACCCTGATTAAGTTTATTATTAATGTGGTGACTCCATGTTAATCTTGTGTCCAGATTCACTCCAAGGTACTTAACTGCTTCGTTTTTTGGATTCCAAGAAATATTCTTATCATGTATGTAAATACCAGGGTGGTCTGTGATTCGCTTCAGAGTGAAAATCTTGGTTATGCATTTAGCTGGATTTAGCGTTATGCACCATTTGTCCAACCAATTTTCCAGTGTGTTGATGGCTTTTTGTAGGCAATCGATGGCTGTAAGAAGATCTTCGTTTTGGGTGAATATGGCAGTATCATCGGCAAATAGAGCCATTTGACTTAGTTCTAAGTTAGGCATGTCGTGTATATAGATGTTAAATAGCGTTGGACCGAGTACGCTGCCCTGGGGTACACCTGCGCGAATGGATTTTGTGTCTGAGACTGTATTGTTGATCCGTACTGCATACGTTCTGTTTTCCATAAACGAAAAAATTATAGCAACTAGGTAATGGGGTATCGGTAAGTGTAGAAGCTTGTACTGTAAACCTTGTAGCCAGACTTTATCGAAGGCTTGTGTGATATCTAAGAAAGCTGCTGCCGTGTAGTGTTTGTTTTCATATCCGTGCTCAATAATTTCTACGACCCTTTGTAGCTGTTGTACTGCGGAGTGGCCTTCTCGAAATCCGAATTGAATTGCTGGTACTATGTGGTGTTCGTTCAGAGAAGAATTGAAACGTTTAAGAATAACTCTTTCGAATAACTTAGACAAAACTGGAAGCAGGCTGATGGGGCGATAGGAACTACAGGTTTGCTTATTCTTTCCTGGTTTGTGGAACATAACAATGTGCGCATATTTCCATCTGTTAGGAAAATAGCTCAACCTTAAACAGGCATTGAAGAGCGTGGCTAAGAATGCTAGTGCCTTCTTGGTTAGGTTTTTAAGGATGATATTCGTTATTAAGTCCGGACCAGGTGCTTTCTTTAATGGCATTAATTTTATGTATTCTTTAAGTTCCTGGGTTGTGGTGGGTTGATCAAAGTCTGTTGCTATGGGTAGGTGTGTTTCAACGTATGAGGTTGTTCGCTGTGTATGTAGTCTATTCTCTTCTGTAATTATGGGGGTAAAAACATTTTCTAGATAGTTTGCAAATAAGCTGCATTTGTCTTCGTCAGAGCTGCACGTGCTATTCGGTGTTATTAAGGTTGGTATAATTTCTGTTTGTCGAGTAATATTCTTAGTGGCTTTCCATAAGTCTAAGTTGTTTGGTTCGATATTTTCTAAGTTTTTTCTGTATATATAAATTCTATACTTATCAATTTCACGTCTAATTTGATGTGTTAAATTGTTTAGTATATTTTTAAGCGTCGGATCTCTGCTTCTCTGCCATTGCCTTCTTGTTCTACTTTTTTCCTTAATAAGCTTGATTATGTAGGTTGGTGGAATGTTTATATTATTTGTTTTCCTGGTATTATGTTGATGAGTTGCAGCTTGGACGGAATCGTCGATTGTTTGAGTAAGTGTTCCTACAAGCGTATCAATTTCTTGTGCGTTGGTTATTTCAACTGGGTTGGTCAGTTGTGTGTCTAATGTTTCTTTGAATTGCTCCCAATTGATATGTCCTTTTATCATTCTTGGAATAGATGGTCTAAGTAATGGTTCCGAGTTAAATGTTATCAGTACTGGCAGATGGTCAGAGTCGAGTTCTGGTATCACTGCCTGTTGTATAGGGGCATTGAAGTTTTTTTCAAGTACAATGTCCAATATATCGGGCTGATGGTCATCTCTGTGCGGGTAATATGTGTATTCATTTGGGGCGTTAATCTGTATTTGATGTTTTGCTGCTAGGTCGTTAAGTTTGCTGCCGTTTGGATTGTTGGTGCGACATCCCCATAAGGTACTTTTGCTGTTCAGGTCCCCTATGACTAGTGTTGGCGCCGTCGTATTAAAAAGGTTTTGTATGTCGCTTTCGATTAAACGCTTGTTTGGTTGTTTGTAGGCTGAGGTTATTTTAAATGAATTTAGATTGGTAACGCTAAAGGTGATTGATATTGTTTCAAGATTTCTAATGTTGATGTCAATAGGCGTAGTGTGTTGTATATTCTGTTTTATGAGTATTGCTACCCCGCCCCATGCTGTTACGGATGATCTGTCTTGTCGGTAGATTTGATATCCTTTTACTTTAAATGTTTCGTTCTCTGCTAGGTGCGTTTCTGTAATGCACGCAATATCGACGTTATATCTTGCCAAAAAGGAAATAAATGTAGATCTCTGTGTCTTAATACCATTTGCATTCCAATTGAGGATGGTGATGTTTTTGATATTTTGTCTTGAGTTAGACATTAAGGATGTTAGGAAGAATATGTGTTAATATGTAGGATTTGATTTGTGGTATGTAGGGAGTTATAAGTTCTTTGATGAATTGAAGGATACTATCGATGTTTAGAGGAAAGGATTGCATGGTTGAATCTTCATTTTGATGTTTTACCTGGGTATTTTGTTGTGCGGCTTGGCTATATGATGTTGTGGGATTAACGCGGGATGAAAGGAATTGTCTGGGTAAAATTTTTGGGTTTCTTATAGTTGTTCGTTGTTGTTGGAGTTCTAAGTGATGCGGGCATCCCCTGTAGCTGGCTGGATGGTCACCCCCGCAGTTTACACATCTAGGGGGGTCGCTGGGTATTTTTTTACACTGCTTAGGTGGATGGTCCTCTTTGCACTTTACGCAGCGTGGCTTGGCTGCGCAATAGTTTTTAGTGTGCCCAAATCTCTGGCATTTGTGGCACTGAGGGATATTGGGTGTTTTTTTTCTTACTTCGACCATTACGATCGAGTGAAATATTGTTTTAACATCGAAAATTTCCTTAGCTGTTTCATTCGATGTTAGGATGACTGCACAAATAGGTAAAGGGCGTTTTTCTTTGTTTATTAAACGGGTTACGCTTTGTACAGGTAATTTCCTATCTAAAAGTTCTTTTTTAACTTCTTCGTCTGTTAGAGATATGGGCACGTTTTTGATAACTACTGATAAAGGTTTTTCGTTTGGGTTTTGGAACGTGTGGAATTGGATTGAATTATCCATGTAAAATTTAGTTAATTTGCGGTAATCATCATGGGAGGTTAGGTTTACTTTTAGATACTTACTACTGTAAGATGTTGTAAATATTCTGTCTTCTGTGATTTTTCTGATATCTGCTATTATTTCTTTGTGGTTGTCGGCATTGTGGATGAATATTGGGGGCACTTTGATTGTTTTTACTACGTTAGTACTTGTTTGACTAGTAGATGTTTCCTGGTTGTCTGCATTGCTCTGCGTGGATAACGGATAATATGGGTTGTTTTTAATAAGGTTATCGGAATTCCATGTGTAACGTTTGATCACTTCGTTTATAGGAGGTGTTAACTGATCAATTTTGCGTTTTGCATTATTGTCTACCATTGTTTTTACCCTCAGCCCCGTAGGGCCGAGTAAATTGAGATATTTCGCGTTGTTTAAAGCTGTTTTGGTTACACACACACACTTGATATTAAAAGTATTTTATTTTCAAGTTAGCGATAAGGCGCGATGAATTTAAGGCACACTGTGATAATGCGACCTCGCTCTTCGACCGCTCGCGCGGAACTCGGCGACCCTTTTTTGACAAGCACTTTCCGAAAAGAGGATATTTTGGCCAATCTAACGATACTAATTTATTTGCGATTGGATTAAAAATAAGCTCATAAATTAAATATTTCTCAGCAAAATACTGGATAATAATTTATTTTCTTTTGTCAAGTGTGCCGTGGATAGCCAAGATGCATAATATCTATCCTCTCCCTATACCATTTAGCTACGAGTATACCAAATCTTATTTTGATACACCTAATACTCTAGAAGTTATGACTTGTCTAATAAATTCGTTGACACCCGGTATACGGCTATTTGAAAATTTAGCTAAGAATAAGTACCCATACTATGCCTTAAACTTACCAGCTATAAAACTTTTTTCATATAAACACAATATTTTCTTTGGATCAATTTGCATTTATTGCACAAATGTTATTATCAAGAGTAGCCATACTTATGTGACATAAATTATGTTCTATGTCCTGTATTGAAAATTATGACCCGATATATTTAGGCTTTGATATTTTTCTTTGTCCAATTTATATGTGACACTCCAATATCGGCCTATCTTACCATTTATTGTATTACTGTCAACGTACATAAAAATCAAACAATAATAGCCTCTAAATGATGCTATTATATTATGCAGATATATAATATATTGTTTTCAAACGTCTGCTTTTGAAAACTATATCTCCGAAACTTTCCCTATGACGTTCTCCGGGTTTGATTTTAAAATTTAATTTGGACCTTGAAGCAATAAAAACCATAGGGGACGGCGATGGAAAAAAAGTTCCCCACTGAGTAAAAAGATGTTTGCACAACGACCGTTATTTCATTTCATACCCTTTAGTTCAACCCCCATGTATTACTTTGGACTTTTTTAACTTTAAGGGTGGTTCCTATGTTACGGATTAATTCCTCTAAAAATATCATGTTTATAAGTCTTTTGAAAGGGGTTGAAACGTAAAAAGCTGAATTTTTTAAGGCCGCCATATTGGATACGTCATATTGAATTTTCAGGATTTGGGATTTTTCGCATCAACCTTAGGTCCCAAGGAATGTCTGTTCCGACTTTACGGTTTGTAAGTAATCGGGACAGACACTAATGGATTTTATATATATTGATGATTGATGATGAAAAAACATTAATTTTTGTAAAACAACATTATTCTTAGTAAAGGGTTTTGTAGCGGAAGAAAGGGAGTTCTACACTTAGAAATCCAGTCAAAACCGTGTTTATCTACATATAATTATGGTTATAATAGGTAAAAGTTGGACATACACATATCTAAGCAATTATATAACATTCCCGGGTCAATGTTAAGCAGTCCGAACTCTAGCAAAATAATAGGTATACATTTTGCAACCTATCATTATTGTTTAATAAAACCTTGACCGTTAGCGCATCCTTTAATACCTTATTGTGTGCACCAATACTTCGCGTATGGATATTAGGTAAGGTTTTTCTGCTTTCGCATAGCTCTTTATGTTAAGTTATTCCTACAGAGTAACAGCAATGGAATGCTGCTCTAATGGTAAATTTGATTGGAGTTCTTTGATAACGTAATCACTAATCACAGTCTAAATAGCTGTTCAAATATTCTTCACTTCCCTATTTAAAAAAGTATCACATTTTTTAATAGACATTTTTATCATACAGAAGTCTTTAGATTTGTTTTAGTCAACATTGCATAACCGGCTGATTTAAATGAAATTTTCTGCAAAGACCCTCACAACGTAGAATAAAATGTGTAGCGCGTTGACATTTACTAACTAATGAGATTTTGATTCTAAAATACAGAACTACAATTTAGACTAATTTGGAAACGTGCCCTTATTTATAAGTATAATATATAAATTTCGTAAAAAACGGTTCTGTAGCAATGGCAAAACGTTTAAAATAGTCAATTGTAAATATAACATTTCGGGAAGAGTAGTTTATATGCCATATCATGCCTTTACACAATAGTAACATAAATTTTTAATTTACAACGAGCAGCACGAAATTTCGAACAAACTAATAAAATTATTTTTTAGTTTTTCCAAGTTATTGAAGGGGTAGTTTGTAATTTCCGCAAGTAGCTCGAGGAAAATGTGCACCTTCTCATCGTTCATGTAACTCTGTCAAATAATTTACCGTTTATAGCGTGGCTATCCTAACAACAATTAGCTTATTTGTGAGTTGTTTATTAAGGTGTCCCGGATTCATTTTCAGTCTCACGAGATGCAGACGAGAGAAATAAAATTAGTGATAACACCATACAGCATACCACAATGCTTCGTTACATAGCTATAGCCACCATTTATCACTACTGAATATTTTCAGTTAACTTATTTTTATATTTAAAATCCATTTTGATCTAAATCAACGTTCAATACTATTTTTGAATGAAAAAGTGGAAACCTACTCGTATCACCACGCATTATTTAAGTTCAAACAGAAAACAGTATGTAGCATAAATATCTAAGAAATATGGATATCTAAAACTCTGATAATAATGACTTAGAAAATGCGCTATTTTAAGTGCATTTCCATGGTATAATTCTACTTAGTAATTTCATGCAAAAGGTTAAGTAAGAATCCACACCTTAAAAAATCTGCGGACTGCATATCCAAGATTATAGTTAGGACAAATGTTTGCCGAGTGTATATAAGACTATACAACCCTTGAAACTCAAGATCTAACAATAAAGTCTCAAATCTTAGAAAACTGTAAGATCTTCATGCCATTTTTTTACCGGTACAACTCGTCTTTCCTCTTATGATTAATAGTGCCTCCAAGACGAAGAAAAAGTCTTAAGTTCCTCAAGTCCCCCCTTAAAAGACCCAGACAGGAATAGCACTTTTTTCGTTACTAATACTCCAGAGACGAATACTATTATGTTGAAATATATTATACAAATTTTGCTCGAATCATAAATGTTTACGAAACTACGATCTCAGTAATATATGATCGTGGAACTACGATTAATCATTATTTTTAAAACAATTTTTATTAATTTCTTTAAAATGCAAATCTTCAATGTTCTACTACGACACTTATACAGGGTGTTATGGAAATGAGTGCAAATGTTTTAACCAGTGATACAGCTCACCAAAATGAACAACTTTTCTATTTATCGTTTTTCATTTAATCGCATACTTTTTCAATCATTTATCTCCCTTAAATTTGACGAACCGCTTGGTAAGCAAATCTAAGTTAAAGGTGAACGACACAAGTATATTCAAACTGCCAAGTTCTTGCACAAAAAACATGCGGTCAATAACTTACCTACCTCAACTGATAAAGTACCTTGGTGACCAGAGGTGAAGTAAAGGTTTTATCATTTCCATAACACAATGTATAAAGTTTTAACTGAAAACTAAAGGAAAAGAATAAATTGCTTTACAGCTTTCTAAAGAAATCCCGAAATTTTACAATTGCTTATTTCCGAATTTTGAAACTAAACTTGTTGATTCTTTCGAAAATTTGGTTTCCGATTCTACTTGACTTTTATTTAATATAAAATTGTTACCTTGTGACTATAACGCCCCCTATGGATTGCTGAACTGTAAAACTTCGTACACCTGTAATTCTGAAACGAAAAAAATAATTATTATAACATTTCCGCATTCCTAATATTATAATTTATGTTAATCGTTTGTGAAAGCCCAATTGTCTGACTCCTAAGTGTTTCAATCAATACTAAAAATTAGTAGATAAATTAATCTCGTTTCTACTACTTTTTCCTGTTTATATTGCACTTACGTTATTTACAAATGCTGAGGACAGAATACGTGTGGCGAAAATAGTTTGATAAGAGAAGATCCTCGTGAAGAATTTTAATGGTACAACTAATCACCGAACGTAAAATGCATTTTCCACCCCCTTAAAGGCATATTCCGACATCCCGAGATTTACATATTTTGCTTTTGTTCTGACAAAAGTTAGAACCCGTGAAACAATTTATTAAACTTTACAACCAGGCTAATAATAAATATTATTTCAAGTACCAGTAAATTATGAGTAAAATAAAATAGATCATAACATAGTTATTTAAATAACGGTCATTATTTTACTAAAACTTCAACGTCCCATCCAGGGAATTATTATACACGACCTTTAAACATGTAGACATTACGCGCGGTATTTCATTATCACACCTACGTGCGAAATTTGTAACCAGGCATCAGGAACCGAACACTCGACACACGCTCTATCGCAGACCGGGGCAGCTGAGACTGCGGGAGCCTAAAGCGAGGCGGCTCCCATTATCTTGGGATCTACTTCTTGTCCGTCTGAACCCCCTGCAGTCTATAAACTGTTGCAAAGCTGAGGAGCCTCTTCGGTCTGGCACGAATGCGAACGTGAAAGTAAGCAGAGCTTATCGTACAGTTCATATTCATGAAATAAAAATTACTGGTCCTTTGATTAGGCTTTAAAATGAGAAAAATTATGAAAAATAAGTACAAAAACTAGTTTCTTTCAGAATAAAAAAAAATCTTGAATGGCTGGCTTGTTATGGTAGAACTATGGTTTCTTGGTTTCTTATAGCGAACCGCCACTGACCAAACTGGGAGGGGAGGGGTATTAAGCGCTATAGTCAGCTCAAGTAAAAATTTGTGTTTTTACTTCTTCAAATCTCACTTATAACATTCATTGTGATGCTACGAGTTTCGTCTCTTGTGTTGTCTCAAAAATTCAAAATGACGTTTTTATTTGTTCCTGTAACATATACTTCTCACACGATTAAAGTTTGCAAAAGAATGGCAATATTTTCTCCTAAAAAAGTCATAACACTACTTTTACTTTATATAATTAAAAAAATTTTGAGTCAGCATGAGTTAGACACGTTTTTCGGTTATTGGAAATTTGTTGCTCGAGTAATACGTTTGTAAAATCTCTCGTTCCTTCACCTGTCGAAGGGCTATCAATCATGCAGCAAAATATGGGGACACTAACCACAACCACGTACAGGATAACTAGATTATACCTGTTTCTAAAAAAAACATGACGTAGGTTTTCTGTGCAAATCGCAAAAGGAAATTTGCCAATTAATGTCGCCTAGAAAAAATTTAAAATGACTGACCTGCCATCAAAGAGTACTTATCTGATCTATATTGTGACACCCATGTTTCGGTGTCTACCAGTAGTCCACTAATAATAACCAGATCGATCTGAAAAGATGGGGTATTATACTGAATATATAAATAAAGATCAAATTTTATATAAGTATAACAGAAAGTCAAAACCCTGCCTAATCAACATAGATCCGTAAGCACCGGTACTAGAACTTGAAATTTGGGTGGAACGTTAATTTTTTTTAGGTAAGGTAGGTAAGGGGTGAGTGGTATTTTCACAACTTTCTTAATATCTCCTAGGACTAATGAGATAACGACTTGGTTTTTACTTGCGAAGTTTGTTATTGCAAATGTATAGAAACGTATTTCAGGATTTTGCCCTAATCAACCTCTAAAGGTGCGAATTTAATTTGGGGTGAATTATAGAACCCTTCGTATCTCCTGTGGTTGTTGATTTACAACATTCCTTTTTGGCATATAAATGTCTTCTTAAAATCTGTAGAAACTGGTTTAACGGTTTCTTTTAAATTGTACCCCTCAAGGGGTAAATTGAGTGTAACAGTAAAAAGGGTGTAACGGTAAAAAAGGGTAAGCGGATAAAATTATAGATTTTTTGCCGTGAGTTCATTTAAAAGAAAATGCGGTAGAAAGAATTTTCCAGAAGTCCACTCCCAAGGTGTTGAAGTGAGTATCCTACTATAATATACTATATTATTATGGTGGCTTGAAAACTAACTAACAATCACAATTACAATAAGCCCCACGGCTGTCAATATTCTATGGTAAGTATTTAATTATAGTTCAATATACTTCTCTAATTGTCTTTTACTTCAAATTGCTTTAATATAACTAATTATAAACCCACCTGGATTCTTTTCACACTTAACAACTCCAAATCACCTTAAGACGATACTCTTCCTTACATCTCCTACTTGGACTCCCACACAGTTCAGCCACGACACACTGTCCATGAACAATCAGCCAACAACTCGCAAAACCTTAGGATGATTGTAGAAATAGTTCCTTTCTTACACCGACGCCTCTGTCACTCCTGCAACTTCCCTTTTTCAAACGTCTTCACGGTAAGTATGCTTCCACATATGAATGTAAATTAATCTTCTCCTTCCTTACCTCCTACTCCATCCATTCACGTCGTCAGCAGCCAACAGACTCTCCGACATCCAGTAGTTCCTCCGTCAATGTCTGTCAATTGGTCCTTACGTCCTGAGCAATCCCACAAGAACTCCAGCAATCAGTGACCCTCCAATTAACGTTCTTATACATTGTAGTATTAAAATTAACTCAATTACATCCAATTCTTATTATTCTTGCTTCTTATTCTTGTTAGTATCTAGTTAAACCATATTCCAACTTCTCTTGAGTAAATTTGAAATAAACAGGGCTAAATTTCTATTTTATATTCACCAAATACCAAATTACATGTTGTTTTCAAATCTGTTATTTTTTCAATAATCATAACAAAATTTTATTTCTATGCTAAGTTACAAATATTTCTGCCATCTATAACTTTAGCTTATCTATGCTACCTACTTTATAATTTTCTTTCAATAGAATTTATATTTGTCACATGCTGCATGAGCTTGTATTTATCTTATTCCTTATACGTATATAAAACTGAAAGTCCTGATTCACTCACTCACTCATCAACGTCCAGCCCAAACCCTTGGACCTAGAAAGCTGAAATTTTGCACAGAGGTTCCTTTTATGATGAATACAAAGAATAAGGAAGGATATTCCGAAATTCAACCCCTAAAAGGGTAAAATGGGGGTTCCAATTTTGTATGGAGAAATAATATTAAATAGACATTTCGACTTGAAACTTCGTAGGAGTACTCCTAAAAACAAATAAGCAAACAGGTATTTTGTTATTTTCCGAAAATCAACCGCTTAGGGAGTGAAATGGGGTAAATAAGCCTAAAATGCGATATGGGTCTCGTTATTGAGGTTTTTTGGGACGTTGATTGCGAAAATGGCATTTATTTTTAAGTCCAAGACGGTGGACATGCCATAAGGGAAGGGACGGGACGGGACAGGACGGGACGGGACGGACTGGACGGAAAGGAAAGGGAACGGATGGGATGCAAGGGTGGGGGACGGGACGGGAAGGGACGGAACGAGACGGGACGGGCAGGGAAGGGACGGGACGGGAAGGGACGGAACGGGACGAGACGGAAAGGGATGGGAAGGGTTGGGATGGGAGGGGAGGGGACTGGACTGGACGGGACGGGACGGGAAGGGAAAGGGCGGGACTGGACGGGACGGGACTGGACGGGACGGGACTGGACGGGACGGGACTGGACGGGAAAGGAAGGGACGAGACGGGAAGGAACGGTACGGAGACGGTGACGGAGAAAGGGACGGGGACGGGGATAGGATGGGATGGGATGGGATGACAGAAAATAAT
Source organism: Agriotes lineatus (assembly GCA_940337035.1). Lineage (NCBI taxonomy): Eukaryota > Metazoa > Arthropoda > Insecta > Coleoptera > Elateridae > Agriotes > Agriotes lineatus. The sequence continues at coordinate 73,054 of CALNHX010000822.1, forward strand.
TAGTCATTATTTAAAACACAAATAACGAACCTCGCGCTAACGAAGTCGCGGGTAACAGCTAGTTCCTTATAAAACCATCTAAGAATACTCAAATACTATACCTTTCATCTTAGTTTGCATTGAAACAATTTTTTGGCTTCGCCTAATTGTTTCGCCAGTTATCCAATTATTTCAGGCTTAACCTGTATATTTTAATTTGAATTATAAATCCTTTGCATTTCGAATTTTTCAATTTTCCAAACCAGCTTATTTTGTACCTGTATCGAGTTCCTTTCGTTTGCGCGATGCCCTCTCGACCCGCGCTATCTCTTATCAGAGTGCAAGCTTTCTTTTGGGCACGAAATTTTCGTCCGAGGCACTTGCTGTTCTGGCCTCGGCCCGCCGTGTTTGGCGTGGCTGAGGTTTAATTTTAATTAAGTCAAATTACGTGCGCTCAACCGATTTCTATAAGCTTTGTGTTCCTAAGGGCTGATTATGATCAGCTCTTTATTACCAATTTCAACCACGAGTTTATCTCGGAGGCCAAGGCGCTTGCCTTATCGCATTTTCGACACCTGCTGGGTTCGGCGTTTTGCGGCCTTTTGAGGATGCTTCCGCAGCAATTTTCGGCGCATCCCCGGCGACTTCGTCCATTATGGTAGCAGTTTACGACCAGCTTATTTTGAACTGAGAAGGGTGTAGCAATTCCCAGCCGGCATTTGCCTGTTTGCCGTTTATAAGCGTTGGAGAAGCGAGGTTAGTTTGTGCTATCCGGGATTTATCGTATTTTCAATACCTCGATTTTACATTTATACATTTTAAACCCGTAATTATTTGGAATTTAAATTCATACGTTTTACCATTATTAACATGTAATGTTCAATTTCATACATGCGCTTGCTTTTTACATTAGAATTTTTGTGCTTATAATTAATTATGCTCAGTACTTAAAAGTTGCTATTTTGATGTGTATTGACCCTCTGTAAAAGGTACAGTCACTCTTTTTTATCTTCAATGGCCTAACCGAAGGTTTTATTAAATGACTGTGATAAGCTTATCCCACGAATGTTTTTTGGTAAAGTTATTAGAATGGCCCAAAAGGGGTTTTTTGATTTTATGCGTGTCGCAACCTTCAGTTAACGTACACAACTTTGTTATCACATTATTTTCATTTTAATTATCCTGAAAATCGTACGACACTCATTAATGACCAATAGAAAAATTAGTTCACGAGCCGTAACCAAGACAACTAAAAAATTTCTTGGAAATTTTTTGTAGGTAGACATTACTTCTTTTTAGGGTTTGTGTCGTTACGATTTTCTTACCGAATCTGCATTCGAGCATTAATTCATATCCGGAAATAATTTTTCGTGCATTCCAACAACGTCCTAATTAATACGACGTTGTTGCAACGCACTCAAAAAATTTCCGGAAAGAATTAATGCTCTTATGAGATTATATGTGATAATTTACTACTGACACTACAAGACAATTTTATTACTTATTAATTAAACGTTAGTCACTAGCAGTTTATTTCTTCTTATTATTTGAAATCTTTTGATTTCTGGCGCCCATTTCCATTTCCTTTCCTTTTTAGAAGACATTCCAGGGCACACAGCTGATGATTTAAACCTACGATTCAAGGCCGCCGAAATTTGAGTTAGCTAGGGCCATCGCGGTGAGTAAAGAGTTTTCAGAGCTGCCGTGGTGTATAAACTGTAGGGGGGTTGATCTGCGATTTTTACTACCATTGCTTAATTTTATTAATTAATCGCAGGTCGGCTTCTTTATTGTTTCAGCATCTGTTAAATTATATTAATAACTTCCAATACATATACATGTACATATAAATAAAATACGTAAATAATCTATATTTGTTTTTGTGTTCAGAGTTTTGGGCGAATCAGCCCCTAAAAATATGAATCTGGAATCGGGGGTGAATTATAGAACCTTTCATTTCTCTGTTAGTTAGGTTAGAACATTCTTTTTTGCATATAGCTGTCTTTTTAAAGTATTTATAAAGCACTTTAGGTCTTGCTATGATTTATGAATAGAACATTTAATTTGTACATATATGTTTCTATCTATACAAGGGGAACCAAAATTACATACACATTTCCAAAGGGTACAGAAGTATAAACGAGATATAGAGAACTTTTTGTGAAGAATATTATCTCTTCCTTACCTACAATTGTTTTACAGCGCTTGTTGGTTTAGTATATTGGGTAAGAGGGGAGGGCGGCACTCTAGATTTCATTTAAGATTTCGAAACACACGTTTGTGGCACGTACGAAGAACGGGAATCTTGCTAGTTTGCAATAAAGCCAAAATGGCAATGCCAATTCTAGTATATGATATTCAGATGTGAACACTCAGGGTAATGGGTAAATCTTGAATACAATTTGTAGAAATTAGATTTTCAAGTGCCGTATTAGGGCTGATAGATACCAATGAAGAATTAAAGTTAGGTAACCGCACTGTATGGACAAATACGGTCGTATAGATAAATTGAGTAAAGAATGCCAGACGAAAAATGTAAACGGACGCAATTGGGCCATAGCTTCATTCAGCAGTGGATGATTAGGAAGAAAATCTTTGACGAATGAGAGAAGGCGAATGAAGTTTTACCAATCTAGGAAGTCACTCACTGAAGTAGATAATGATGGTGATCGTGATATCACAGTTTATATTCGTCAAACAATAATATAATTTTTGGGCCATGCATAGATTCTTACGGTGTGAATATCGATTCATTTTTATATTAAATTCATACTTAATATAATATTAGGAAAATACATTACTTCACAATTATGTGAATAATCCACGGGTAATGAGCGAGCCGCAGCCATAAACAGCCCCCCCCCCCCCCCCATTCCAAACTGGGAGGGAAAGGGTATTAATTTTGAAAGACGTATCAATTCCAATACATTATTCAGAGTAGAGTTTCGTGCTGGAGACGCGCTGCAGTCGGGCGAATGCAGCTTGGGGGTGGTGGGTCGGGGGCGCGCTGCCACAGGCGGGGGCGCGAGACAGCGCGTGACGCAGTCGGGGGCGGTGGCGGGTGGACTAGGCTAGACTAGTATTGATCTAGGCTACCTTCACCCACTAATTTCGTTGTCGGTGCACGGGGCCAGACGGCCGGCCATCTTCACGTCTTTACTTTATAACGCAGTCTGAACGCCATGCACTATAATCCGGACCGCCGTCGGGACGGAGCGGAGGCGGCGGCCCTTAATTCCGCTCGAAATAACAAAGAGCGTTCATTTCGTATTCTCTTTACCGGGCTGCTGTTGTTCAGCATTTGCAGATTATTCTAGTTTTCCTAAGAGATTAATTCAACTACTCGATTGTTGGGTATCATTTCTGCAATAATTTTTAGATGTGCTTTGATCAATCATTTTTCTGTTAATCATAGCATATTATATTTTGGAAAATATAAAATCATTCCAGGATGAAAATTGCCAGCTATTAATATTAAATGAAGAAATTAAAAATGTAGATGAAATTACAACTAATAAAGTCTTTGAAATATTCAAAAATGGCCATATGAACCAGATGAAGTAAACGTCAAAAGCATTAAACACAGATGCAGGATGTTGATGAATTGTTAGCCAAATTATTCGAAGTACGTCTAAAAGGGGTACATATAGCTGACGCATTCAGGAAGGTTTTTATAACAAACAAACAAAAATTCTCGGGTGTTACTGCTCTAAGGTGATTGTCCAAGTTTACATGCCAACGACGGTCCAAGATGATAAACCAAACAGAGAAGGTCTACGAAAATATCGAAGAACTAATAATATATAAAATATATAAAAGGTTATGAGAACATAATAATAATGGGCGACTGGAATGCTGTAATAGGAAAAGTCAACGAAGGCAGTATTGTGAGAAGCCATGGACTTGGAAACAAAAAACCAAGAGGAGAACAACTATCCAAATTCTGTGAAAAACACAAATTAACCATAGCTAACACATTACTTTAACATCACTACAGAAAACGCTATACTTGGACGATTACTGGTGACCCCAAGAGATACCAAATTGACTATAGTCTCATCAAATAAAGATTTAGAAACCAATCAAGAGATTGTAGGAGCTACCCTAGCGCCGTGATAGACAATGACCACAACCTTGTCATGATAAAATGTAGACTGACTCTTAAAAAGCTCAAAAAGAAGGTGACGAACAAATGAGATACTGAGAAACTAAAGGAAGTAGAAATGACAAACGGTTTTCAAAGTAGAAGAATATAGTAGAGACAAACGACAGCATCGATGGGCAATGAGAGAAGATAGATCACTGTCTCATAGCAGGAATAAAAAGTCATTGGGTTAAAAATGAAAACCATTAGAAAACCATGGATAAAACAAAATTATTAATCTAATTGAGGAAACAAGGTAATACAAGAGTGCAATTACGGAACAAGGAAAACAAAGGTATAGAAAAATTAGAAACATACTCCACAAGGCATACAAAAAGACAAAAAAATGCGAATAAATTCAACAACAAATATGCGAAGGCAAGATTAACATAGCGTGTAGGAAAATTAAAAGTATGTTCAGTGGTAGAAAACTAAAATGCTATGCAACTGAAACAAAAAATGAACAACTAGTGATAGAAGACAAAGAGATAGCAAAAAGATGAAAGGAATACCTAGAAGAACTCTATAAGTGCAACGACAAAGATCCAGTCGAAAAAAATGGAAATAGTAGAGCAAGATGATAGAACAATCCAAGGTCAGAATTCGAATAAGCGCTAAAAGAGCTGAATAACTAAAAAGCGTTATAGACAACATCTCCATTGAAATAATCAAACGTCTATATCAAAGTACCCATAATGTAATATTTAAACATACAAGATCTATGCCATACAGAAGAAGTGCCAATATATATATCTAAAAGCCTGATTGCAATTCTAACAAAAGAGAACATTGCCTCATTACGGATGTATCGAAAATTCTTTTAAAGAATATACAACGACGAAGAGAAAGTGACGTAAAAGAGAACGTTATTGACGACCAATTTTCTGAGTTCAGAAGGAATACGAGAACAAGGCAAGTAATCATGGCACTGCGTATAATAATAGAGAAGGTGATTAGAAAGTAGAAGCAAATATTCATACATTGCATTCATTGCCGCTGAAAAGGCTTTTGATAGACTTTACTGGAAAAAGATGTAATAATGACAGGTAAAGAAAGAAGAATTATATAGAACCTATACAAAAACACACCGATCATAGAATATAATAGAAATCAGGTACAAGCAAGTATAGAGCAAGGCGCCAGTCAGGGTCGCGCCCCCACCGTTTCTGTTTGACATTTTACTAGCAGAATCCAAAGAAGAACTAACACTAGCTTTAGAAAATATGGACAAAATACTACGGAAAATACATCAGAATAAACAAACAGAAAACAAAAGGAATATTCTGCGGAAAATAGAACAGAACATGAAAAACATCAAGTTGGATAATGATGACGTAAAAGAAGTGAGAAAATTGTCATACTCAGGAAGCATCATCATAAGGCGTGCTCGAAGTACAACAGATGTAAATAATAGAATAATTCGAGCAAAACGGGAATTTTACAACTGTAAAAGATGGTAGCCAAAATTAATTGGAACTTATAGTACGAGCGGCGGTGACACAAAGTCTAGTGTGATAAAACTTTTGAATGTCATATATATAATTCGTTAGGTTATTGATGGGGAAACACAAAATGGCAGTGCTGCCACGTGTGGACCGAACGGCACTATAAAAAATTATTAAAATTTTTTTTTTAATATCTAGTATCATAAAACTTCAGGATTCTGATTGTTTCTCAGATCCTATTTTCTAGTATCATCGAACTTCATACAAATTCAAACGTTATCTGAAAGATTATCAATTTCTGTGTAAGAAAAACCACTGCTGCCTTTTCCAGAAATTGAAGAAAACGGCGGCAGCCGCATTTGAAAGTCGCGATTATCGCAACCGAATTTCACGTGTTCATTCGGTTTTATCGGCATTAATCCGGCTTTTTCGATTTGTACTAATGAAATACGCGTGACATTGTAAATTGCAATAAATTTTCTATTGCGTTGATTGTTTAAACAAATGAAATTGTATTTTTTATGTGATATTTTTCGAGTTTTCCTTATTTCTCTTGTTTTTTTTCATATTTTCCAAGCCTTCGATTCCAATTGCGAATGAATTAGTTCTATCTAAATTAGATTCTATCAATTATTCCAAGTTCGTTGACTTTTGGGCCGCTTTTTTAGGTCTTTTCGCGTTTTTCACAGCACGTACGAATCCGTTTCGCAGTTTTATTGAAACATGCCATTTACTTATCAGGACAGGGATTGTTTGAACAAATTAGAAGTATTTAACTTGGAACATAAAGATTTTTGAGCTATTTTTAAGCAGAAATTGAGTCTGCGGCGTTGATTTATTTCACCAACTGTAAGAGAATGGAAGCGTGTTTAAATAAGTAATAGTCTTGTTTTGTGAAAACGAATTTAATTTCTTTCTAGATTTATGCATACCAATGTTGGTTTATAAAAAACACAAAGATTATGCAAAGTTTGCAATGAATTATTATTGAAACAATTTGCCCATTTAGTAAATTTGGTATTATGTTAAAAGTTAAAATTACAGGAGTAGCTAACAATTAAAGCATTGAAGCAACTTATCACTAGTTTTCGTGGTCAGAATCAAAACTTTCTGCGTCAAATTCTATGTTTGTTGTAAAACCAGTTTAGTTTTTTGACAGGAGATGTGGAGCTTAGGTTGTTGTTAAGAGACAGGGTGAGAAGGCCAGGCCATGCCAACTCTTTACGAACATTTGAAGCCTGTGTTCGTCCCCATCAATGAATATACGATCGTGGTTAAAGGTATATTAAATTCTTAAGACGTATCACAGAACTATATATACAATAAATGTATGCCGTGTTTACGACCTATTATTAAAAATTACAATCATATATGTTGAAACTAACGTAATTCTGAATGCTTGAGTTGTTTTGTTGACCCACTAGCATTGCAGAATCGCAGCGTTGTGCTTTTGACATATGATATACTACACATGTAAAAAGTGCAACATCTGTTTGTAAATACGGAACTGGCGCTTGATTGCATGTGTCGCTTACATTTAATTGTTATCACGATACAGAAACTTGACACATATCTTATCTGGTGCAAGTTATGCAGTTTTTGTGGACTAATTGCGTGAACTTTTGTGTTTACTTGATTACAGTTTATTTCACACTATTTACTTAAATCCCATGATCAAACATAGTTTGCACAACAACAAAAAATAGTTGCTCACCTTAAAGAAAAGTAACACAGAGGCGAAGACAATTTCTTTAAACATACAGAGCTCTGTTTGGCTTAGAATCATATACTATAAGTCAGCCCGACAGGCACTGATAGAAAAGAGAAGAAAGATGTGGGAACAGATAGTAAAACAAAACAAGTGATAGAACACATGTAAAGAAGAGAAGAACTCTCCAAGACAATAATTGAAAGAAGAGCAGAAAAAAACTGAAAGGGCGACTCCGTCTCCAATACATAAATCAAATAATATTGGACACAGGAAGCAAAAATTATGTGGAGATGAAACGCAAAGCTTAAGATAAAGAAAAAGTGCTGTAATAAATCAGTCGGGAGACTGACAACTGAGGAGAAGAGCATTGAAAGTGTTTACGGAAAAATTCCGAGACACGACTGTAAACGTTTTTCGTAGAAACATAAGACCAAATTGAGTTCCGTGGAGGTAGTCCTGTGTGGATAACATACGAGGTATAATAATTAAATATTGAGGGTGCTAATGTTCTTGGAGACTTGGAGACCAAAAACTTCTTCACAGATTGCATTGTAAACGACTTTGCTATTTATATTTGATATCTTAGCAACCATTCCTATGCTTTAACGTCTTTTCTAACAACATTTAAGATGAATGCCAGAAAATAGATTATTCTTCAAGATATTGATTCGGATGGTAGCCTGTTCAACGACGAAGAAGAGGAAAATCGCAGTGCAGAACGTGATGCGAGGCAGAAACCTGAAACAACAAAATTGACCAAACAAAAAAATGTGGGGACTAAGAAATACGAAGCAATGTAAACCACTCATAGGCAACATAATACATGGGAGCATATTATGAAACAATGGAAATTTCAGAATTTAATATTTTCACTGTGAAATAAGTTTCGTAACGGCGAATTGATTAAAGTGGTTGTCAGCTTAGCCCATTGTTGGAATTGTTTAACGCATTTATGTAAAGCATTGCACCATAGTGTAGTAACGATAATTTGTTTCAAATTTAAACTAAAGGTAAAGTTTACAAATACAGAGAGACATAAATGAGCTTCGATTGTAATTTTTAATTTATGAGTCACTTTTAATCACTCGTTTTAATATAATTATTATAGAAACGTTGGGATATAAAGTATTCACAATAATTACTTTCATTACTTGTTAAACTTGCTAAATATGCAACAGTAAAACACCCACGTCCCTAGAAGTTGAATTTTTATTTTTAGACACTCTTCACAACTGAAAAACTACTTACAGCATCAAGTTCAAGCTTGAAATTATATGGTTTCTATAACTTTCTCAGGGCACCATTTAACTGAAATTAGGGTTATGTGCCGTTAGCGTGAACTGTGTGTATAATAATGAAAAACCAGATAGTGTAGGGGAAACTGGGGAAATAATGGATACTTTTTATAAAAAAGACTTCAGGTTACCTGATTTTGCCACCATAAAATCAGATTCTGTGTAATTAGAAGCTTATACATTGCCTATTATACCGATGGGGCCACAATTATATATAACAGCAATGAGATAACATGAGCAAGAAAATAACACATATTGCTTGAGTAAGAAAGAGATAAATATATTAGCAAATATACGAGTAGGCTTGACGCTCACTTTAATTATGACATAAGTGAACTAAACATGCCTACTAAAATAATTTGATCGTATGGTCTTCTCTTTCTTACTCAAGCATTCTATTTTGTTGTTGATGTTATCTTATTGCTGTTATATATAATTATGCTCCCTTCCGTATAATTATGGCCCCATCCGTATATTTACACAATTAAAAATATCTTATATACTTTTTCTTTTACAACAAATAATGCAAAGCATACCATTTGTCTACTATCTCTCCATGCCAGGGTGATAGTGGACACAGACTGGGTAGACTATGGACATTATTGTAATACGTCGTTTATTTCAGTTTTGAGGTATGAAAACTTACTGACTGGAAAATAATATATGATACTTGGAAAACATACGAAATTTTTATTATAAACTAACTTTTGTGTTTAAACAAGGCAAAACGTGATATTAAAAAAGCTCATTACAACAACAAAATCCACTTGAGTGGTAATACAAAACAAAAGCAACTTGTGAAATAAATATAGCTTGCCCAAACTGCTGCAAAATGTACTCTATTGCAAACTATACTCGCTTAAATCTAATTTAAATTATACGTGGCGAATCACTCATAAGCGCATCGCAAACCGCCGATCATTTTGGATCAAATTGTCGACGCCTTTGCGATGTTCATCGTCTGTAGCATTGATCGGACGTCCGCTGCATTTTTCGTCATCAATTACGGCTTTTCCGAGATCGCAATCACAAAATGTCATTACCCATCGATTTACAGTAGTCCTATTAACAGTATCGTGACCATAAACGGCCTTTAAATGGCGATGAATCTCAGTAGGAATCACATTTTCAGCAGTTAAAAATTCTTGAACCGCGCTCTGTTTAAGTCGCGTTGACATAGCACGAGAACACGTCTCCATACTTCCGCTACTAAAAAACGAACTGGTGAACGAAACTCCTTCACACTTGGCATGCGCATAAAGGAAGGATGTAGCTTCCGAATACAACCATGCGCGTCTCCGTAGGTAAGTACGTTCGCGTTCTATAAGGATGTGTGCATTACTTTTCAGCCCACCCACGTATATAAGAATATAGACAGGTGGTACTATCTCCCCGAGTTTAAGTTTTTCAAATTTGGTACATTATATCTAAAACCGGCAAATTTCCAATATATTTGTAGACATAACCTAACTTTAAAACTAACAAAGCAACATCACTGAGAATATGAGCCCGAAATAAACATTTATTAGTAAATTAGGGCTTATGAAAGTAACACACAATACTACTAAAAACCCGAAAATACCAGTAACTATTTCCATAATAATTTGTAACTGAAACTTCAACAACAAATGCAACGTAAACAGTAAAAACCATCTATACTCAATATGGCAGTTTATTAAATTGTTTCTACAGGGAAAATTTAACCATGTTCATTGTTTCCCTATGTCCACAGTCTCCATAGTTTCCCCGTATGATCTAAGCAAAGCCCGAAGTTTCGGCCAACAAGTGCTTCCGGTTTTGACCAGAAAAAAATCTCTACTAGAAACGCGCAAATAAAGTGATTAGAACCCGAAATAGGCTTTTCCAGCGGGTATTGAGCATCGAAATATAACAAAAACTAGTTTTGTGCATCTATAGATCGTTTCATACTTAATATTCAGGGCAATGTAATTCTTATGGGAGTTTTCTGCGCGACGTTGCCACTTCCCGGTAGCGACCGGTGGTCTAAGTTACCTGCCATAGGCGGATCCAGAGACTTCCCAAGGGGGGGGGGGGGGGTTAACATTTGAATTTTTTTATTTCAACAAATAAAACACACAAGTTAAATTAACACTATACTTAAAAAAGCAATATCGAACCGTTACTTTAGCCATATAGGCTATACAAAAATAATAAAAAAGTAAACTTTAAAATATTTAACAGAAGGAACAATAAACCGTTCTAGCTATCCCAAATATATATACAGTGAGGTCGTAAAGTTTGGAATAAATTCAGTATTTCCTAACATGTACGTTTCCGGCTAAAACGCTCGGACCCGTCGATTTTTATTTTTATTTGAGCATTTTTTGAAATAATATGCATACATACGTGTATGAGGTATTGCGTTATCGATGTTTTTTTAAATGGAAACCCCCTTTTTTATTACGGAATCTGAAAGAACGCATCTTTTTACTTACGGTAAGCTGATTTTTGAGTATAGATCAGATGATCAAAAATTAAGAAAACATTTAAAAATTCCAAAATACTAAGTTTAGTAATTTCTAAAACAACTAAATTAAATGTACAATTTGTGCACCGTTGTCTGCCTGACAGTAACTAAGACGATCGATATGTTTTTTGTTGATTGCTGTCATTGATAAAAGCGTAAAATTACACTTCGTAAAATCAAATTTAGTATTTTGCAAATTTAATTTTTTTTTCTTAATTTTTGGTAATGCGACCTATACCCAAAAATTGCCTTACCGTAAGTAAAAAGATGCGTTCTTTCAGATTCCGTAATAAAAAATCGGGAGTGTGCTCCCCTAGACTTTCTCGCATTCGCCTTGTTTTCTAGCAAATTTGAAAAGTTTATTGCAATGTATATACATACAGCGATAAAATTACATTTTCAGGTAACCACTACCTGTTTAGGTAAAGTGCCGCTTTAGGTTAACCTATCATACTGAAATGTAATATCTGGTAGTTTTTCTACATAAGAAATGTATGTACAAAATTTTGTTCAAATATCTCGAAGCAAACTGGTACTTTACTTGAATAGGTACCGCTACCTGTTTAGGTAAAGTGCCACTTCCGGTCAACTGATTTCGCTCAAAATTTGACAGGAATCTACAAATTTTGAATAATGCCTATGTACATAATTTCAAGGGTCTAGCTTATTTCGTTTTTAAGTTATCGTGTTCACACACACACACACACACACACACACACACACACGCACACACGCACACACATACACACACACAGACATAATTCGAAAAATGGTTTTTTCGGACTCTAGGAGGTCTAAAACGTCAAGATTCGTCAAAATCTCGAAGTCGATTTTTTTGACGATTACAATACTTTCTCTATACTACCGTATGCGAGAAAGTAAAAAAGGGGGTTTCTATTAAAAAAAAAAACATCGATAACGCCATACCACCCTGTATGTATGCATTTTATTTCAAAAAATGCTCAAATAAAAATAAATATCGACGGGTCCGAGCGTTTTAGCCAGAAACACTGAATTTATTCCAAACTTTACGACCTCACTGTATAGCTAAAATAAAGGTAAACTATATACAGGGTCTGGTAACAATGAGGGGGGGGGATTAAAAGATAGTTCTAAAACTATGAGAGTTACTACATAAATATTGTGTATATAAAAATTGTAAGTACACATTACTAAAATAGTTTTGATTGTACAGGGTGGCTCAAAAAAGTGTGGCGAATCAAACTTACATTTTTGTAAATGGAATGTCCTATATTTAGGTAGTTTGAAAGTTTTTCATTGAAATGCTAATAATTTTATATCAAGTTGTATGGGTCTAATGTCAGTTGTTTTGGAGATACAAATCAATGATTTTATGCAAAAAAACGCTGACTTTCAGGCGGCTGCTGTAAGACAATTGAAATTGAATGACGAAAAGCGTTATCAAAAAAGTACGCTTTTCGTGAACTACCTTTCCTGTGGAAAATTATGGTTCTAGGTATTACTAATATACATGGTGCTGAACATTAGCAAATTTAATAATTTCGTTTTTTTCCAAATGAAACACCCTGTATGAATTTTTGAAAAGCGCTGTTAATGAGATTTTTTTGATATTTCAAGAAAAACAGACAAAAAAAACTTCACCACCATTTTCCAAAGGAGGCTATTACTTGACAATTTCCATATGCCAAACGCATATTGTTATTGCATACCATACAATAAAAATATTATTGCACACATCTGTCACTTTATTGCACACTTCTGTCAAAACCGTTTATTAAATATGATAAGTTTTCAATTTGAAATAATGAAAGCATCATCTAACATGATTTTTAATAAATTTTCCATTTCAAATGACGTTGACGTTTTGTAATCTCTTTTAGCATAAATATGTAGTAGTCGAAAAAATTATGTACACAACTCGTATCTAAAGCTTCTTTTTTCACTTGTGAGATTTAAAGAATGAGCCGAAGGAACGGAAATTTTGCACCTATTGGAATTAAAAAGAAATGAAGAATGTTGAAAAAGCATTCGGTAATTAAAGCAAAGCAGTCAACTTTTTAACCGATTATAGTTTTTAAAGGGCCAAGGGGGTGTCAATTCACCCCATTGACACCCCCTTGGATCCTCCAGTGTTACCTGCTGATGCGGATTGAAATGAAACAAGTCATTAGTAGTTGTGAAGTGCCCCGAATAAAAAGGGGGGATTTATTTATAATTGACAGATGCATTTCCAAAGAGAGTTATGCTGAAATGTGGCAACGTCGTTTCGCATTTTAATTATGGAACACTCTATAGTTCTGGTAACATTTAATAATTATCAAAGGCAAAAATTATCAATTTGACAATAGTACGGGATTTATTCAACTACAAAACATATACAGTGATAGCCTAAATTTGGCATCAAATGTGAAAAAAAAAATTTAGTTATTTGGAAAATCAAACCTTGCTGATTAGAGGTGGATGAAAAAAGATTATAAATGGGCCAAACAAAAGTCGTTACCTCACTTCGGTTATTAAGTCTTGGCATGGGAAATTTTGAAGATTCCAAAAATAAAAAGAATTAATATTTTTAAAAGTTAAAGAAGTAATTTTCTGGCTTTGAGATTGTTCAGTTAGCTAAAACAAACACATGATAAAAAATGATGCTTAATTTCAGAAAATAGCACTTTTTGGATTTGCACAATTTCGGAAAATGCAATTTTCTAACTCATTCGATATATCTGATAGGGGCTACATAGGTTTTCAGACTAGCACAACTTATTGCCGCAAAAAGGTTTTCTGAAAAGTCAAAAATGAAAATTTTTTCCATTTTTGCCGACCTTTTGGTGGTCACTGTAGAACCGTTTTAGCCTTTGATACTGTTCTGCTGGTAAGTAATAGTCCGGTCAAAATAGACATTCAAGGTTACAATAATTCGCAAGAAGCTGAATATTGGTACACATATTGAGAACACCATCATAAACAAATTGTGAAAAGTCCCCATCGATACCATGTGTGCAAAGAAAATTATTCAAGGTCAAAGTTTGTGAAAATGGGTTTTTTGCATTTTTCAGCCAAACGGTCAGTTTTATCATAAAAATATATCAGACAAAAATTGTAGATCATGCAATTATCTATAAAACTTGTTCTTTCACTTTTTTTTCTAAAAATTGCCATTTCTGAGATATAGCGATTATAAAAGTTGAAAGATTCGTGTTCTCCATAATATGCACACGTTTCCACGCCACCTGTGAGGTAGTGTACTTAGTGTACGTAGTGTGCTCGTTTTTTTTAACGTGGTTTCCCCGGTAGGCCTATTCCATGATGTAATTATCTAATGGAACTTCAAGTGTCGTCTTCTCTTTCTTCTCATTCTCCTTCTTCTTCTTCTCATTCTTCTTCTTCTTCTCATTCTCCTTCTTATTCTTCTTCTTTTTTTTCTCCTCCTTCTTCTTCTTCTTTTTCTTCTGCTTCTTCTTCTTCTGCTTCTGCTTCTGCTTCTTCCTGCTGGGTGCAAGTGAATTGTAGTAACAGCGAAGCATCAGTTGTCTCGTCGCTGATGTCGTAAGAATCATCTTCTGTTGGAGATTCAACATTGGAGCAGGACTGGCCTTGACAACTGGTGCATGCTGCTGAACAAAACAATTCGACTTTTTTGCAGCCGCATTTAGAAGTACACCCCTTTTTGCAGTTGCAAAAAATAGCATTGAGGAGCTTTTCTGGTGCAGGTGGAAGTAAAGTCTGGATTGGTTCCAACGTATCGTTAGTTAACTTCCAACCCGTCTTCTGGGTTCAGTTGATTACCAAGCCACACATGAACTTGATAATATACTCGATAAAGATGTTGATGAGCAGAAGCAGAGGTTGGGGGAAGACAAGCTAATTGTACTCGTTTCTTGTTCCGCAACTTAACTTACCAGAACGTCTGACAGTGAAAAATCCTTCTGTAAATCTTTGGTAAACATTAGGATTCATAAAGTTTTCGAAATGTAACATATCTTGTAGATATAAGTGCGCAGACTTAGCATAAGGAAAATGTCCTGATGCGTGGAAATAAGGAAGCATTTCTTTAACGCTGTTCAAATGAGCTTCCCAATCTCCCATACGTTCAGCTCTAATAAACTCTTTTGCCATCGACACCATATGAAAATATTGTATCCATAGTTTTGCGGTAGGTCCTCGTTCTTCATATTCTCTTAGTCTTTGATTAAACTGATAAAGTAATGCTTCAGATGTTTCAATATCATTTTCAATATCATTATATGAAATAGTGTTATTTATTACGTTTTCAACAGTAATGATAAGATTTGCATCCATGACGTCATCAGTAACAAGTTCTTTTGATATTATTGTTGCTAAAGTAAGCTGAAGTAATGTACGAGCTCGAACAGCTCTCGAGTAAGCATGACCACTGAGCATTTTTTCTAATGACTTAGGTGCATAAATCAAAGAGAGTACTTCTTTCATGCCGCTTCCTTGCATAATGTAACCAATTGCTCCAAAAAACGACATCAGTAGATGAAATCCTGCGAGCCTGATTATGATCTTCGATAATTCAGACCCTTCAGGTGCAGCTGACACGATTTCTCGAGCTTTTGCATACAGAGGCTGATCAAAAGTAATAATGCATACATCGTGACCATAACGTTTTGCATTATCTAAAGCACAAAGTAAAGTAGTGTATATAGTATTGTAGTTACTGGCAGGTTATTTGTCAAACGTTCAATATAACCATTCCAACTGGGTAACGATAAATTTTTCGTTTTGCCATATAACCATAACACATCGACTTTTTTCAGTAAAGATACTGTAGCTTCACTTCCATAAGCAAAATCTTGGACATTTATTTTACTGTAACCTACTACACCATTATTTTGATAGACCTATATTGCCACATGAGCTTTTGCCGCGAAATCTTTGGCCGAAGGAGGTTTCTGTATTCGTGGTATAGGCTCTTCTAGTAAAACTGAATTTTTGGAGTAACAATTTGAATGATACCCATTATGTGAAGCGTGTTATGACCGTCTAGCGTATTTAGATTTATATTAGCATTGTCTGCAACATATTGAATAAACGTGCCAGTTTCTGGTGTTAAGATATGAGGTGGTTGATGAAAAACTGTAGCTACTTCGTACATCACAGTATCATTATAAGATGAGCACAAACCGAAAGATGAAAAAATGTGTATAAGACGTTTTGACCCAAATCGTCGATGGAAAAAAATTGAGAGACCCAATTGTAATTTGGACTTAAGACCGAGGCCGAACAGCAGTCATAATACTATGGCTAATGTTTGTAAAGGGTGGTTTTTTTTAGAGGGACCGAACTTTAAATTGAAATTAAACACAGAAAAATGTTTTTAATATCCATGATATTGGCCTTATTTGAAAGATAACTTTATGGCATTTATGTTTGAATATGATTTCGGACATGTGACCGCCGCGGCTGGCGTGTAGATGACGTAATCTGGAGGTCCAATTTTCACACACTCTTCGCAGTAAATCAGGCTGTAACACGAAATGGATCCACAAAATGGATCTGTTAACTGACCAAATCTTTCGTGCAATTTGACGCCGTTAGGTTATTTTCTTTGAGGATATGTAAAGTCGCATGTCTACGTCGATAAACCGGAAACAATTGAGCACGTGGAAGCCAACATTCGACGCGTTATTGCCGAAATACAGCCTGATTTACTGCGAAGAGTGTGTGAAAATTGGACCTCCAGATTACGTCATCTACACGCCAGCCGCGGCGGTCACATGTCCGAAATCATATTCAAACATAAATGCCATAAAGTTATCTTTCAAATAAGGCCAATTTCATGGATATTAAAAACATGTTTCTGTGTTTAATTTCAATTTAAAGTTCGGTCCCTCTAAAAAAAACACCCTTTACAAACTAATTTTAAATGTTCAAAATTTAATCGTTTATTTTTTAGAATAACTTGTTCCAAAAAATAAGTCAGTGACTCTAGAATATTACTGTTAATATTTTCAAAGATACGTCCTGGCGGAGGGTAATTAGAATTATCGACTACTACAGATTGAATATCTTCTCGAATGATTGCTGCCGCAGCTTCCAGGATCACAAATCGCTTTTCTTTTTCATTTGAATTTTTTTTGTCATACCAAGCTTGATTAAGAATATCATTATCAATAAAACATACGAATGTTAAATTTCCCGATTTTTCAGTTATAATAATTTTATCACCATAGTTCAACTTTAATCGTATCTTAATGGTTCTGTTATCTAAAGTTGAATTTTCGCAAATATTTTTTAATTCTTCTAATGTAAACTCATCGCTATTTTCAATGTATGTAAATATTTCTTCCATTGCAATATTCGTAGCTTCATCTTCAGGACGACCGACTTTACCCCCAGTGGACGGTCTCAAGAAGGAAATGTAGCAATCATTATGATACTTAGCCTGGGCAGCAACTAAATCATATTCAAATTCAATGCGAGCAGTAACAGATTTTGCTACATCATCAGAACGAGTCTGAGCTACTTTAGAACAGATTCTTTGAATGAAAGTGTAGCCACTTTACAAAATCTACGCCGGTATTTCATTGCTTTTTTCTTTTCATAGTCTTCATTCAATTCATCACCGCAAAATAAGCAAAATTTTTTAAAACAAAAAACTGATTCACTTATGCGTGTTCTAGTACGAGGAGGACTTATTTTAGATGTACTGGCTTGTTCCTCTTCATGTTGTCTTTTAACTGCAGCAATAGTACTCTTCCGAGTGTACTTTTTACGACACTGCACGTGAACTGTCACAGAATTCTGGTCTTTCAAGTATTCAGAAAATCCATCATCTCTGTCAACACTTGCATCAATCAACGTTTTCATGTCACGATCAACAGTAACAATTTCACTTTCAGTCAAATCTTTATTACAAATGAAGCAAAATTGCGACATTTTTTTGACAGATCAATATTTTAACTTATACTACGGGTCTCGTAATGTATATAGGCGGGCATATTAGGGAGAACACGACTTTTTCAACTTTTAGAATTGCTATATCTCAGAAATGGCAATTCTTAGGGAAAAAAATGTAAGAACAATTTTTATAGATAATTACATGATCTACAATTTTTGTATGACATATTTTTATGATAAAACTGACCGTTTGGCTGAAAAATGCAAAAAACCCATTTTTTCGAACTTTGACCTTGAATAATTTTTTTTGCACACGTGAGATCGATGGGGACTTTTCACAATTTGTTTATGATAATGTTCTCAACATTTGTACCAATATTCAGCTTCTTGCGAATTTTTGTAAGCCTACCACTGGTTTTCGAGCTAACTTGACCGGACTATAAAGGTTTTATCTTTAATTTAAAACTACATAATACCCAAAGTCACTTTAGTTAATATGACGTTGTAATAATGGTCATGTTTAGAATCATTGAACCGTTTATTAAGCTAGTTTCGAAGCATTCCTTAATTTTTGGATTATGAATGATTGTTTTATTTCCTATAAGTCGACTTAATAAATCGCTATACTTCGACTATAACCTCACTTTAACCATCTTGTAGATGACCCTCTACTACCTTCTATTAATTCTGTGCATTTAAAAAAGTAAACAAAAACTGGTATCGCTGGATCGAGGTTGAGTCGAACTAGTATTGCCAAGTTCTGATGCGCAGAAGAATGCTTGGGAAGAATTATTTCGTGCGTAGAGAAACAATTTTTTCAGATATTGCCTGAAATCGGATATTGCTGCAAACATATACACCTAACTGAAGTAGGTTTGATTATGGAAGAATTGCAATAAAAAACCTTTTCTCAAAAAAAGAGATCAGGATTAATCGTGTGAACTGGACGATAACATAACCGGAATTAGATCTTTTTTGTTCTAACAGGCGAATTTTTGTATGTGGTTTAGACTTTAGACAGAAGTTTTTATCTGGGGAACATGGGATAGGCTTTGTTATAGCTTCGAATGGTTTTGGGAAGGGTGACAAAAGTTGTTGAAACAAATTGCTATAATACGTTGTGGAGTTGAATTGGAAAATCTTTTTTTCGACAAGATAATACCTAATTCCTGACATAAATCTGCACTGTGTAAAATGGACTGAAAGTAGATGCCACACACTTAAGAATTATATTTCGAATTAAGAAGTATATAACTGAGAGGTTGATTTTATACTAAAAATAGTAGTAGTTTGATATCTTTTGTCCGGCCATTTTCTAAGGATTTCTGACTAGGTGGGCAAAATGTTTGATTTTTTTTTTGGCTAGTTAGAAAAATCTATAGCCTGTTTTTTTAATTAGGACGAACGTTTTGAGTCTGTAGCTTTAAAATCTAAAGTTGTGATTGCCTGTAGGTATTACAAATTTAACCTCGTAGACGGCATAACATAAAAATTTTAAGGTTAGATTGTGATGACAAATGTCAGAAATACAGCACAGTTGCTTTTTTTAGAATTAAACTGATTAAAATAGTTAAACAAATGTGTATTATTCTGAAAAAAATTTTTTTTTAACAATAATTATAGTGAAACTAGATGCTGGAATTACAATTGATGGCAAACATTGTCTAGTGTATTTTTTCGTAACTTTTATAATATTTCAGGCTTCTCTATTTGCTAATTCTAATTAAAAACCAGAATTAATTTAAGTCGAATTCATAAACAACACTTTATATAAACGCAAGGTTATATTTATACGACTGCCTATATTTCCGCAAAAATCTCTATAAAGGCTAAGCTGTTTATAGCACTAAATAAGGTGGTACTGCTTGCTACGATCCAGGCCGGGTATTACAGAATTTAAAAAAAAGACGCCATAAAGCATCAAATCTTGAAATATATTCTCTGTTTTCTTCTTTTTGTATAGGAGGGGCCGTGACTGTTTTGTATGTGTAAATATGATGTTTTCTATTGTCTGACCAGTTAAGGTCAGATTCTATCTATTTTGAGGTTATGGAAGAATCTATTTAAAATATCCATAATTTAGGAACGACCACGAACAGCTAACGACCCCGAAAACCAATTGCGGGTAAGAAAAATACGAACATGTAGCTATTCTAAGTATGTCAAAGTAACTGTTCTTGGTTTATTTCTATGGGGATTTTTGAAGAACAACGTCTAAGTAAATAGACCCCGAATCAGCACAAATTTCAAAATATGGACACAAGAAGAAATATGTGCAATTTCAGTAGATATGCTTGTTATTGTTTTTTTTATTGAACACTCAGCGTGGTTTAGAAGAATGTATTGCAGAAGAAGGGGTACATTTAAAACACTCTATCTACAATAAATGAAATTGTGGAGTATGTAGATTCGAAATATATTAAAATGCTTTCATAAATTCAACTAGTATTTTCTTAATTTGATATTTTTATTATTCGTAGACACTTGGGGCTTCCTGTATATACAAAAACAGACTTTCACTTTTTTTTTAGAAAAGTCAAGGGCCTTTAGATTAAATATTTGGTAAATCATAAATAGTTACCAGTTTGGATGATTGTGGAGGACACATTGCAAATTTGAGTATTATTGTGGCTTGGTTTCGAACACAAAATCAAGTAGTTCAGAATCTTCTTTTCCGTACAAACGCCTATATTTGCTGTCACCTTTGCAAGAGTTTTTGGATTATCACTAGTTTGATCTATTTTTGAATTTGCATTTTCAAATTGCACCACATTTATCAAAAACACATTTAATTAGAAAATCAAGTTTACTATTTAAAAAGCGGTTAGAGCAGTGCGAATGCAAAATGGAGGACGGATACAGTTCGTAGTCTATTTTAATAAATTCGCGTTTCTGTTATTTTTTAAACAAAGGGACAAGATTTTTTTTTGCAAAATTGTTTGCTCTTCCTTTACAAGAACTCAAATCCTCAGATCTGTATCTTCACCGTAACCGCAGTTATCGGGTCTCAAGCAGAGTTTGTTTTTTAAATAGGTATATACCCGATATTATGTATTATATTTAGCTTTTACCCCTGATTTTGTGTACCTGTACTATTTTTCGTTTCTTTTAGTGGTCCACGTTACTTACAAGTACAAGTATGAAGTACATTCGTTGGCTGAATCTACAGAAATCTATTATTAAAGTGAAATCACTCGGATATTCGATCGGAAATTAACTAAATACTTGATCTCGACAGTTTTCAATAGCATTTCTTCTTAAAACCCGTATAATAACCAAATAGAGTAGTTATAAAACTGTATTTCAATTTTTTATAAAACTTTCAGAAGGGTTACCCTAAAATAACAGCAGCCTCAATTCGGTACGCACAGCAACACCATATTTAAAATTGGAGAATCGAGATTCTTGAGTTCGAGATCGAGAATAAACTTTCGAGAATGTTCGAGATCGAGAGCGAGAATGAGTATATTAATTTCGTCTCGTATTTTCTCGAGGCAACACTAGTTTTGGGTTGTACGAACACTGCTAGTAGGTCAAAAACCACTGTAGAAAATTAACTATAGCATCTTCTTAGCGATCTAGCTTATTTTTTCAGTCCAACACACTATTAAAGCTTAATTATTTGATTAATACCTATGTTCACTAGTATATTTCGAAAAAGTACTGGTCATTAATTTCCAATTTCATTTCAGATATTAAATTAAGTTAGAATCCTACTGTTTCTCAATTAGCTTCGTTTAATTAAATTATAAAATTTTATTTTCTTTCTTTTCTAAGTGCATCTTAATAATTTTTATATCCAATTCACATCTAAATTCATCTTTATGATTTTTAATTACTCCATTCTTTTAATCTTATTAATCTGATTTTTAGACCCATGTACCAATATCATAACAATATATTAAAATTTCTTTTGTAAATACTTTTCAGCACTTCCTGCTAGGATCTTTCTCCGTGCATAGGTTCGAGAATTCTTTTACTTCAAAAAGTAGCTTTTCTACACTGTCAAGATCAAAATGTGCTACTTTTGAGGAATCTTTATTTTGGTAATATTTTAATACATCAGGATGTTTTGTTTTTCAGCGTTGAAAAAAACAATTCGAATGTAAATAGACATAAATATTTATCATGCTAATTTTTTGGCATTTTGCTACACTACAAATGAAAAATATTAAAACATGAACGTTTCAGAAGACAAGTTTACTTCCGTTATCAACATTAACTAATTAAATTAAAAATCAACAAGGATAACTTCGCTTATTTTATTGGGGATCTAGCAGAGTGCCACGCTGTTTATTAGGGGGTTTAGTCGTATTCTGCTGAATCTTCGATAAAATAAGCTAGTTCTCCTTCTTGTAATTCAATTAGATAATGTTGAAAACGGAAGTAGATTAATTTTAAAAACGTTTATGTTTTAATATTTTTCATTTTTTGTAGTGTGGCGAAATAGGCAAAAAATAGCATGATTATTGAAGCGCCACAAAACAAGTTTTTGAGAATATATATTTACCTATACGTGATAATAGTTTCATGCTTGATTTGTTTCTATACTTCTAGTATTCTTAGTCAATCAATGGCTTACAACAATAAAGAAAATATCTTTAGAGTACTTATTCTAATGCATAAATAAACGACTTCATTTTACAATGAATAGAAATAATTGCTATAGAAACATTTTAGCACTGCTTCTTTGTTCGCAATACAAATCTATTTCAAAAATCTATATTTTAGTCATTGATATCAAAGCCTTTCCTTCAGCATTTTTATGCGTTAAAATGGCGAACCTCAACCCAGAACGGTGGGCGTCAAGAGCCACAAACTGTGTACAAATTGAATCACATCTACTTGGTGTCGACGGTATACGTGTTTTGTGACAAATGGGTGCATTTACATGTGGTTTTCATGCTCATACGATTATCTGTGTTATGTCGGTTATTTCTATAACTGCGGTTAAGGTCAGCTCTGCGTCGCATTCCACAGAACGAGCACATATTTCCTAATTCCACTACAAGATCCGCACGCATCCTGCGTGTAATTTGAAACTTGTAAATTTATCATCCGGACGATTATTGGATATTTGACATTCATGTTGCATAAAAAGTTTATTTTTACATTAATGTAAAGTAGTACTGGGCCAACTTTTCTGAAACTGCATTAATTGAATATTAATTCGATCAGTCGTAATTAAACGGATCAAATAACCGAAAGGTGTGATTTAGTCTTACACAAATGCTTACAAAACCGCATAAATGATGGTTTAATTTAATTTTTTTATTACTACATTTACAAGTATATTTGGACTAATAGCTTAGGGAATTTTTGACGAAATCGTCAAACATAATAGTTATTGGTGTACCAAGAGCGTAAGAAGGCGTTCATGGCCCGCGGCGGTAAAATTAGGGCGAGAAACGCTAGTTACGCACGAGATGCATACAATGTTTTAAGTACAGACTGGAATATTCACTTATAGTTTTTATAAATTTTGGCAACCCACGATTTAACTGTTTGTCAAACTAACAAACAAAACACCAAACGGGCCGTAAAGTGACATACTACGTCCTCAAAAATAGGGTATAGAGTGACCAATCCCCTCGGTCATAGATACTAGTTATTTACCTACGTATAGAAGGCCGGAAGAGTAAGATTACGCCCGCAGCCAAAATTTGAGGCCCGACGGACGTAGGCCTTTATTTGGCCAAGGGCGTAATCTACTTCCGGCCTGAGGTACGTACAACGTTTTACGCATAACTGCATGAAACAAACACTTAGAATAAATTTAGGATTTTTAATCCCAAAAACTGCTACCACAGTAAGGTGCCGGGCGGTAAAGTAATTTGCGGGCAGCAAAATTACTTTTTCTCACTACCACATGGGTAAAGTGATATTACATTGTTAAAAAATGGAAGATAACGGAAAGTCTAATATACAGCTACCTTAGCAAAAGATAAAATCAATACAAACGAACCGTATTTAAGGACAGAAAAAGCTATTTTCCGTAGAAGGTCACTGTCCGCAGATGGACGTTTATAAACATATTTACTAGTATTAAGAAATGAGAAACCTTTCCAACTCTTCTTTAGTAAAAATGTTGGTTTTTTTCAAAATATAACCATCATTCGTTTTCTTAAAAAAGAGAGGAGCCCCGAGGGAACCCTTGGAGAGGAGCGGAGCTTCGAGAACCCTCTTGGGGAGAGGCGGACCACCGAGGGCCTCCTTGAAAAGGGGCGAAGCCCCTAAAGCCCTCTGGGAGAGGAGCGGATCCTCGAGGGCCCCCTTGGAGAGGGGAGAAGACCCGAGGCTCCCTTGCAAAGGGGCGGAATCCCAAGGGCCCCCTTGGAGAGGGGCGGAACACCGAGGTCCCCCTTGGAGAAAGACAGATCCCCGAGTGCCCCTTTAAAGAGGGGCGAAGCCCTGAGGGCCCCCTTGGAGAGGGACGGAACTCCGAGGGCCCTCTTGTGGAGGGGCGGAGACCCGAGAACCCCCTTGAAAATGGGGGATCCCCGAGGGCTCCCTTGGAGAGGGGCGAATCCCCGAAGGCCCCCTTGGAGAGGGGCAGACCCCGAGGGTCCCCTTGGAGAGGGGCGGAGTCCAGAGGGCCCTCTTGGAGAGGGGCGGAGTCCCGAGGGCCTTCTTGGAAAGGGGCGGGGCCCCGAGGGCCCTCTTTGGTCAGGTGGACAGCAGGGGGAGGCAGGGACGGGGTGTGTAACAGAACGGAGTGGCCCAACGAAATAGACCTAAAAATATGGTAAATTGAATAGGATAGACCGCCAATAGCGAGCGCAACCCCGTTTATAAATATTAATAATTAAATACGAATTAACTTGTTGGTAGTGAGAAAAACGTAATGCGCAACGCGTAGGTAAGTTTCTTTTCTGTCTTCGGTCGTATTATGGACCTCAGCTCCGCTTCGGTCCACGAAAAACGACCTCAGACAGAAAAATTCACTTACCTCTACTTGGAGCGCAAATTACTATACCGTCCGCGTTTTTATTTTACTGCCCGCAAATTACTTTACCGCCCACCGCACCGGGCGTAAAGCTGTACTTGCGGTCGTAGTAACTAAATGTATACTTTCATTTTCGGCCTTGTGCGTAAATTATTGTTGAACTTTCGTGGTTCGCAGCTTTGGTTAAACTGGATTATCTCTTAAAAGCTTAAAAATGAGTACCTACTAAGATGGAAAGAGCGTAAATATGATACGTATTTAATTTAGTAGTTACGTGTACTAATATACTACGTTAGTTACGAGAACATCAATATACTCCTATTTACGTTTCGTTCATAGAAACAGGAGACATTATGTTAGGCCACCTCCAAAGCAAAATACGAATTTACATCGGCACTGCTCAAAGGATTTATCCTGCCAGGTTTAAATATTTCATTCTGATTCCTTTCGCAGTCGCATGGCGGATTCCGCTCTTATCACAGGAATCGGCTGACCGACCTAAAGCTCCTGTCTAGCGCATTTCCCAGTTAACGGCTTTCTGCTTTCATAAAATGCTAAGCACAGTAGAGCATGCACCTGACATGAGAATCAATTCTTGTCTGCTTTCAAAGTTCTTATTTTACCCACTGGGATAATGGAAAAATGATAAGGTAGCGGAGTCTTACGACAGCTCTGCGCCGTTTTTGCAGGTCAAACTGGAAGTGAAGAGCAATATATCTCGAGACCAGCATTACTGTTATATATCATTTATTATGTTATGTATAGAACGACCCAACAGAAAAGGTTACCTTTATTCCATTCGTTGAGCAACTGTATTTGTACGTAGATGGATACAAGACATTTGTGTGTTTCGAATATTTTAAGTGTCTCTCTAACTAGAATGAGTTTAAATAAAATCATTATTGATAGTTTCTCATTAGATTAATTCTGCCCCTCCGTTAATTCTATAGAATATCAAGCCATAAATTTCATGAATTCTCCTCAACGACTGTTATCCGTCATCTTGACTTACATGATAGGGAGGAGTTGTATAAAAGGCCATTTTGTTTTCTAGACTAGGGGTGAACCTCTAGTCTCATCAGCATTTTGTGAGCTAAGGGATAGTTCTATGTTTTACTGCATTTGTCATTCAGGTGTGATCGACCGCAATCAAAAATGAAAACGCACTCCAACCGTAACCCGTGAGAAAACATTAAATTTAATGGAATATTTACACTCAGCGAGCCAGTCAGCGTTGCAATTTGAGTTCGAGATATTTTAATGCTTGAACACGGCTTGTTAAAGAACAATAAAACAGACTTACAGCCAGTCTTATAAAGACCACTAATCTGAGGTTAACTTTAATTCGCTGTTAAAATAAATAAAAGCGTATCAAAATTTGTTTACTAATGAATAAAATATCATAAGCACTAGCGTTTTGATGCGCTTTTGTTTATTTTAACAGCGAATTAAAGTTAACGTCAGATTAGTGGCTTTTATAAGACCGGCCGTTAAAGTAATTGAAAAATTACCCGGTAAGAATTTTCCAAATTATTATATCCGATTCTTGAGTAATTTTAAGGAAAAACAGTTACATCAACATACGTTTTAATTTGCTATACTTTAAAAATGAACTTAATGTGTATTTAAAAAGTACGATGAAATGATCAATCCAAAAGTATTTAATGTTTGATAGTGACTTTATTTATTATATTAATCTACAAAACTGTTAAAACAGATTAAGATATATCTTCTGTGGCTAATTACTAGTTTAACTGACTCTGTTTCGTTTTATGCATTCTTGAAGACTTTCCATAGGTACTATACAACAAATTTAAATTTTCATAAATATCTTTTTAAATTATGTCTACGCAATTGTTATTCCTCATATTAATATTTAAAGTTGCCACTACAATTTAGAAAGCCAGATATTTAGGAATAGGTATGTATATTAGATTTGTCACAAAAAAGAAAATGAAGCTTAACCAAGAACGTTTTGTATTTTATACATTTGGCACTCTGTTAAAAATTAGGTAGTTTTCGAAGTGGCCTTACAAAATGACGTCAAAGTAATTAGTATTGACTGACATACGTTTGTTTGTCTGCTGTTTGTTTGTTGATGGGTACTTTAGTTTGATGTGAAAATAATCTTGGGCCTATCATAATTTACCTATACAGAAGAAGAAGAAGAAGAAGAAAAAATAAAATTTACGTTTATCGCAATTAGAAACATTTGTACAAAACAATTTTCCATTTTCTCAACGCCCCGGTAAGTGAAGAAAGCTAAAGTCAATGATGTTAACATGTGTGAATTAAAAAAAAAGTTGCTTGTAAAGATTTAGTGCAATTATTTCAATAGATGACAGACAACAATAAAAGAACTAAAGTTATAGGAGAAAGTTCTTCCACTTAACCTATAATGGTGGAAAAAGAAAGAAAAGAGAGAAAAATCTAAGCCTAAACATAAAGCTAAATTCTATAGATTTATTTCACGAAATTAACTAGATAATTTCTGGTACTACCGTAATACCTACTACGAAGAAAAAAAGTTATGAATGACAATCTGTTTAAGAAGTATTGTACACAAATTTTTATTTACGTATTTCTTCTGCTCATTCCTAAGCAACTCCTGTAACTTACAGTTAAATGTCTTATTACTGATCTTCGAAAGAATGAGTTTACGAGTTTATTAAAGTAGTCAACAATTGTGTATGAAAATAAACTCGTGAAAAGCTATTTTTGATGATATGGTACAGTTAAGAGGCCCCCATTGAGATAAAATAACTATTATTTCCTCTTAAATGGTTAAAAGTTTTACTGTCTTCTAAACTGATTCAATAAATGAGTCTCTACAGTCACGGTGCCTGCATAATGTTGCCATCACGACTTTACAAGCACTTGGATACGCACATCCTTTATTAACCACTAATATGTATTTTTAGGATTTTCAGCAAGAGCAAATAAAACGATGTACTCGGTTCGCTTCCAATTAGTCTTTATTGGGGCTCACCCTGTATATTATCCGGCTCCCTCATAAAAGCTAATTTACTAAACTTGACACGTAAATAACTATTATGATATAAGCCAGCTGTGTGTAAATACCTGCGATTTACCATGTAAAGCCACCTAATATAATGTAGGTTATGAGCAATTCTTTCATATTTTGAGGCTACCGATGAATGAACCAATCGGGGGATAAAAAACGTAACAATTAGAATTATGACTAGTCAAATTGTTATATTCTATGAACAATAGATAATTGAACCAGAGTAATTCGCTAAAAACAACAAAGCGTTTCATTTAGATTGTTTGAATCGAAAAAACATAGTTTTGAAGATCTGTTATGCAGTAGAGCTCAATGTCTGTCAAAACTGTATTATCAGTAGAAAACATATTTTAATATCTTAGAAGAAAGTTTGTCCTGGCAATGCAAGAAGCTTTGGACGAAGGAGAAGATTTCCATTTTTAACAAGACGGTGCTGCCTGTCATATGTCTCAAAACTCTTTGAAATGGTTCCCAGTTAACAACATTCCACTCTTAGAAAGGGTGTTTAGCAGCATCTTGAGACATTGGGGAATAAGATTAGAAATGGTGCGTGCACCTTCTGCAAGATCAGTAGGTACCAGACAAAAAGCTAAGACTGTAAAATATATGGGACGAATTTACGATACGAGATTGCTAGGCTTTAGCAAGACCTCAAATAATTACGCCGATAATTCAAACTAAAGGTTATGTTACCCACTGATGATCTACATAATGAGAAAAATAGGTAGTTTATCTTAATATGAATTAAAGTAGTTGAAATGAGCACAGCAAAATGTACAGAATAAAAAAATATATCCTCGTATTTTTTCAGCAAAACTATAACCCTAGATTAACAATAGTCTTCTTTCGTGCGTTGTAGTTTTTCAGCAATCACCCCCCCCCCCCTCCTCCCGCCCAAAAATATAATAAAAAAACCTTCTTTAATACAAATTTTAGAAGCATCTTGATCTCCATTCTGAACAACATACTGAAACAAAATGACTTATTATTCAAGTGGGCAGTATCTGTTACTTCACTTAGACCGTGTTTCGTACTTCTATTCCCAGCTTCATTATGTATTGAATCACAAGAAATGGTGAAAGTAAGCATAACGTTTGCTGTGTGCAATGGAGATGTCGAAAGATGAGAAGGAAAGGTATTTCGCTTATCATAAGAGATACGATGTAGATTAAATCGGGGCAAAGTAATTTAGAATTCTTCAATATTCTAAAATGATATTTTACATACTCTAATTAGTTGTATTTGAGAAATACTGAAAATTTGGATTTTATTTATATGCCTATGTTGACCCATTTGAATGTATTACCAATTTTGTTTTTTTAGTTAAATTATAGCAATTACTTTTATGACATGGATAGCTACTTTTTTATAATTTCACCGATATACAAGTTGTTCAGGTTTATTTACATTTATTGTTTACTGTTAGTAGGACAAGTGAAACAAATAATAGCGATACCAGAAGAAGGAATGGAATTAATCAACGACATCTTCAATAAAATAGTAAGAACAGCAAAATAATAGGAAAACTCAGTGCAGTTGCAGAACTTTTGGCACGAATCATTGAAGAAAAATAGGGAAGAAACTGGAGGAAATACTAGAAGACAACCAATGTGGGTTTACACCTAATAGAGCAGCTCAAGATGCCATCTTTATTCGAAGACAGATAAGTTAAAAGGCAATGCTGGAAGCGGTAAATGCGATTATAGTTTTCATATAGTAAATGCTTTTGATAGAGTAAACAGACGATACATGTGGAGGATATAGCAAAACTACTAATAGCTATTTAAGTAACAAGGAATGTAAGAACCTATTAAC
Source organism: Agriotes lineatus (assembly GCA_940337035.1). Classification (NCBI taxonomy): domain Eukaryota; kingdom Metazoa; phylum Arthropoda; class Insecta; order Coleoptera; family Elateridae; genus Agriotes; species Agriotes lineatus. The sequence continues at coordinate 102,745 of CALNHX010000822.1, forward strand.
ATTTGAGGTAGGCAAGTACAGGCCAAGGCGAAGCCGCGGCTTGTTGCCTGCCGAAAATGTTAATAGGCGATACATTCCGAGTTATCTTATTATATTTTTCCCTCTGCTGATCGACATTTTACTAGACTTAAAAAAACGTTTGGTTTGTCACCTGTCACCAGGATTAATTTTCGTGAGTCGTATTACCTGTGAGTGCCATATGTCACATAAACACTTGCAATGATAAACAAAACGTTTAAGTCTGCATGTTGCATTGTTAATTTTATTAGCCTAGGAACTTAATAATAATATTAAGTTACGTTGTCAAGGAAACACAGCAAACAAATATAATCACCGACTTACACGTTTTGTTACTAAGGCTGTATCAATGACTTACATGATCGACAGCCCGAAAAAATGTTTGCAACTACGAAAGAGGTTCGGCAGGGAAGCATACCTAGTTAGCCTGCTATGTTCTCACTGCTCTTAGATGAAGCTACAAAATGGGAAAAAAATAAATGAGAGTGTGAAATCGACAATTCGAACATGGAAAATATCAGAATAACTGTAATATGCTACTCAAATGGCATGATCCTAACGTATGTCCCATTAGTTTTGAAAAAAATATTTTCCGTTGATCGTTTATTTATGGGTTTCATTAATGTATAGATAATCGTCTATTAATGACCCTTATTAATGAATGATTTTTTATTAATGAACAATTTTTAAAAATCTGTTTATGTTGGTGGCACTGTAAGTCTATGTCAAATTCGAGGTTAGTAGGTTAGGTTTTGCGTTCGTTTGAATCAAAACTGACGCAAAAACTAACGTGCTAACCTCGAATTTGACATAGCTTTACAATGCCATCAACATAAACAGTGCCAACCTAAGAAAAAAATCACAACCATTTATGGTCAACCGGTACCATTAATGTCAAAACTTTAAGTGTCAAATTCTTTTCATGGAATAAAATTAGATTTTCTTCAAATTAATAATATACGATCAATGGAAACATATTGTAACTAACTCGTATGTTAATCGGTGATTAATAATCTCTACAATTACCGCGCTCGCACGTTAAAATGTCTCCATTATTAATCGCTCTCATTAACATACTTGTTTGTTAATAGTTATTTAACCAACAAGTGTGTTAATGAAGGCGATTAATAATCGAAACTGTTTAAAGCACGAACGAGCGATGGCGAGTGAGTGCCTTTAATAGTTGAGATTATTAATCGCCCATTAACAAACGAGTTGATTACAAAATTTTTTCGTTGACCCGCAATATCTTTTTTTGTGGTGAAAAATTTGATTAATACAACTAACCTCCATGCAAAATATCATCAAAACGTCAAAATCACAAAAACAGTTAATTAATAGATCTATAAATCCATCCTTTTTAAAAAAACAGTTAATTAATGAAAAAGAGTGTATTAATCAAAAACAGTGTATTAATGACGTCTATTAATCCATCCTTTTTTAGGAAAAATAATTCATTAATATTGAAATTAACAAGAAGTCAACGAAAAATAACTATAACAGCTATGATTTGATGTTGCTTTAATTTTATATTAAATTCCACTACAAGTAATTATTTCTACAGCTATATTTAATAGAATTATTTGCTTAAGCTACGGATAATGGTCCATGATCTTCAACCCCAACCAGATTTAATTCTATAATAAGCTACAACACAATTTTTTCTCAAAACTTATGGGACATACGTTAATAGAGAAAGACGAAAAAATATACATGGAAATTTAGTACAATTAAGCAGAGAGTTAGAAAAATCGGTATAAAATTAACCAAAGTAAAACAAAACAATGGTAATATGTGGAAGTGGGACATAATATGCTATAGAACTAGAAGCGAAACCACTAGAACAACTATTAGATGAATTTAAAACAAAGAAGAGGAGCAGCAGCTACGCTCCGAGATTCCTCAGAAAAACAAGAGGAAAAACGATTATTTACAACCTGGAAGTGAAAACAGTCACAACTACTATTGCAGAAGGTCAGCGATTTATCATTACCGTTAGCGGAGAATGCATGGGGCACCGCCTATAATGTGGCATTTCAGATTAAAATGTCACAATAGATGGACATTTGTATCCGAATTTTTCAATACCTTCCAAAAACATATCCGCGAACTGTAGGAACTGTGTACTCTACAATTTCACTATACTCGCAAAGTAGTTACGCGACCACTTAACTGCTATTAATAATAACCTGAGCACAAATCGACAACCACATACAAAGAAAAAAAACCAATCTTGCTCAAAAACGTTATAGTTCTTTGCATTAACATTCCACATAAGCTGGTACAGAAACCATCCTGATAGGCTAGGTCGTTATCGAAATACAATGTTTACATCCATCCTGGGAAACACCTTTGCTGATCTTCATTTTCCGACTTTCCTTTAGCGCCAAAGCGGTTGTTGTCTTCATAACAGTTCTGCAGTTTTATGAGATCTTTCATACCGGGTGACCAGCTTCAAAACCGAACATAACAAGTTTTTATCTAACATAATTGATGTCTAAAGACTTTTATTCCACACCCCCCCTTTCCCAATAGTGTTAAGTTCTGATGTAAGCAACCTTGTTTTTTAAATTAAATTAAATGATTTTAGCAACCTTACCTTATACCATGCTTTTGCTATGTTCGGTTTTGAAACCAGTCACCCAGTATAATTCTAGTTTGGTCGCGATTGATTAAATGATTGCAGCAAAAATTAGTAAAAATGGTCTAGTCCCCCGTGTAATAATTGATATTCAATTATACATTAACTAGCAACCAGTGAGACAAATGTCTCATTTAATAAAACAAAAAAGACCGTTTTTCAAATAGAACGCGTATTAAATAAAAACAATAATATTTGTTAAAATCACGTGATTGAAATTCGGTTCCTGACCTGACATGACCATTCCAAACATATAACTTTCATAACTTTTTTCTCTAACTCTTACGGTTTGGCTGCTGAAACAGCGTCCCGGACGGACCAGCGTCCCGGATGGACGGAAATCACGTGATTTCTCGAAAACCGAAAGTGTCACGTGACTGAAATTCGGTTCCTGACCAGACATGACCATTCCAAACATATAACTTTCATAACTTTTTTCTCTATCTCTTACGGTTTGGCTGCTGAAACAGCGTCCCGGACGGACCAGCGTCCCGGACAGACAAGTCTATTAGATAAAGGACTAGCAGTCCAGTGAGACAAATGTCTCATTTAATAAAACAAAAAAGACCGTTTTGCAAATAGAACGCGTATTCACCACACGTACGTATATGACGGCATTGTTGGTATCGAACTACCAGTCGCATTCGCCTTGATAAAATTTGCCTAGAATCTAACCTAAAAAGTTCGGATTAGGATAATTACGATAATAATTAGTGTTAGAGACTGAAATTCGGTTCCTGACCTGACATGACCATTCCAAACATATAACTTTAATAACTTTTTTCTCTATCTCTTACGGTTTGCATATTTGAGTTCGCTCGATGCTACAGCGCAGTCCGTGAATGCCGGACTGTGATTGGTCCGTGGTGCGCCGCGAAATGCGTGGTCAATGCCTCGTTTTCCTTTATGTAGGTAATTCTGTAGGCAATAAGTAAAATGATTGTTTAATAGATCTAATACCTGCTTTTGTTTACACCCGGACTAGCTCTGATACGTACCTAATACTGTCAACACCTAATTGCAACTTAAAATTGAGTAACAAAATATAGGTTATAACAAAAATAAATTTTCATCGATCTTTTGAAGTACGTCAAAACAAGCTTTGCAAGAAAATAATATAATCAGCGACTCCAATAAGTATTAAAAGACGACGAAATTGAAAATAACAAATAAGTATAACTACTTATTTATTATTTCATACAATTCACATTAAGTAGTTTCTGAATAGGATGATTTCTTAACACCAAAACAGGGTAAATCTTGTCTGTTCATCTATAGATAGATAGCTATTTATTGGTGCTAATATGCAACAAGTGCACTTAGGTAAGTTAAAAAAAAAGATTACAATAAAATTAAAACTAATAAGAATCATCGGTTCAAATTCAAACGTCATTCACGAAGGACACGAAGTTGGCGACCAATCAGAGCCCGGCAATCCCGGTGCGCGCTGTGGCATCGAGCGAACTCAAATATGCTTACGGTTTGGCTGCTGAAACAGCGTCCCGGACGGACCAGCGTCCCGGACGGACGGAAATCACGTGATTTCTCGAAAACCGGAAGTGTCACGTGACTGAAATTCGGTTCCTGACCTGACATGACCATTCCAAACATATAACTTTAATAACTTTTTTCTCTATCTCTTACGGTTTGGCTGCTGAAACAGCGTCCCGGACGGACGGACAGACAAGTCTATTAGATAAAGGATAAAATATAATTCTAGAATTTTTGTGGAAGCCGAATATAAGTTAGTTATTACTACGGCCTCTGGAGAGGCCGGGGGGGGGGGGGGGATAATAACACCCACCCCCATAGTTACGCCACTGAGAGAAGAAAGAAATTCCATTTAGTTAACAAATAATATTATTTTGTAGGCTTTCAATTTTTAAAATAATTTGTTTAACATATTTTCTTCTAACGTCAGATTAACGTAATAAGAACAATATTCGGATTACTTAGTTAAATAGTGTGTACGTAAGTGAGATTCTTATGCAGAAACTCAAAAAATGGACACCTACATACAGTATGTTTCAGTTTTTACCTTCACAACCCTCTGTATCTTCCTTATTTATTTTCTAATCGATTTCAAATTCTGGTCAGTTATACTGTCCTTTAGGAGAGTTAATTTTACAATTTTAAGATTATTTAATTGCAAATCATTAGCTTACTGCGATCAAAAATAGATGCGAAAAATTGAGAAATCATAGTAGGTTCTGTCTTATCAAAAAAAGTTATTAGAAAACGTTGCCCAGGATCACAAAAGTAGTCGAAATCTAAATTTTTATTGAAACGTTTTTATTATTATTAGAATTTTATAAAATAAATGTGTCAATTCTTGCCTTTACACCCCTCCATTTTCCTTATTTATTTTCTGGTCGCTTTCAAATTTTGGCCAATTATACTACCATTTTTTTATTCTGCGCAACTTTTTGATATAACTTCTTTCGATATAGGCAGGCCTTCTATGCTTTTTCGCATTTATTTTTGATTGCAGAAGCTTGCTGTTTTTCCACTAAACTAATTTAAAATTAGAAATAACCTTTTTAAAGGGTAGTACAATTGGCCAAATTTTGAAATAGATCAGAAAATAAATAATGAAGATACAGAAGCGTGAAAGTGAGAAAGTGAAACATAATAATATTAATAATGTTTCGAGAAAATTTGGATTTTTAGTATTTTTGTGGTTCTAATAACAGCGATCATACTAAGCTTACTGCGATTTCTCAATTTTTCGCATTTATTTCTGATCGCAGTGAGCTACTGGTTTATGGTAGAATTATAAAAATAACTTTTTAAAAAGGTAGTATAACTGGCCAAGATTTGAAATATATTAGAAATTACGGAAGATGCAGCTAAGTGAAGATGAGAAGTAAAAGATACCATATGTGGTTTAATTTATTTATTTCCGCCATGTTTTTCTCTCTTTTATCTGTTTCGATACTAACCGAAGTAGACGGATTTTCAACAATAAAGCTAATAATTTTTATATTTTATAAAGGATACTATGGGCATAATTTCTTCCATTTTATCAAGTCATTCACTTTCAGCAACGAGGAGTAGAAAATTGTTTCTGGGTTTTCCGTCGCGGACTCTAAAACAACCTTTGCTACAATAAACTAGCAATCGGAGCAGACGAGGTCAAGCAAAATTTATTGTTGTATAACAAAATTGGTAGGCTAATGCTGCGTCCCTGAGCATCTGTGTTGTTTTGGATAGCCGCAGCCTGTCCAAAACTGTGCATAATGGCAGGCCTATCTTGGTCTGTAATCAGCGTACTTTTCCATTATTTCAGTCACAATTAAGGGTTTTAATTATAATTCCCCTGATGGCACTCCTGATAACGTGTATGTTGCCGTTCATTATATAACCATTATTTCTAACCACTGACCTACATCACGCCGGTATTTGGTAGCTCTGCGTCGGCTTAATGGATAGTCTGCTTTAAAATGTTGATGTTATGTAAGAGCACACTTTCGACAGCAGCGAAAATTGTTTGTTTTTGTGGGTTTTGCAGAAACTTGCTCACTGCTTCGGTGCCTCACGCGCTTTTTGCTCGCGGGACGTCACTATTTCTAAGGCTAAAAATCAGCTTTAGAAAATTCAGCAAGAAATCGGCAGCAATTTACATTATTAACTGCTGCATAATTATGCACGTCGCAATCTTTTATTCATAGAAAGGCATAATTTCCGACATAGCAACTATCCAAAATTCTAATGCGCATTACAATTAGATGATTATGCATCTCAAATGCTGAATAAATCATGAAATTATGGAACAGGAACGACGTCTCGCTGCAGACTTCGGCGATTTCCAAGGGCTCATTAACGCCACACTCTTATCAATAAAGCACAAATTGTATTTCTGCGATGCACAAAAAGCGTTTTCCGGTCTATTTGAAGCAGTTCGTGGTTAGCAAACGCGTTAATGTCAAGGTCGTGAGGCACTGCATCATATCGAGATGGGTGCGTGCTTCATGCTGTGTTTAAATAGTGTATTACTGCGCTTTGCTAACCCAATATTACCTTGTTAACGAAATTACTCGCTAAAACTGTGTGCATACACTTATTCAAATGGCGGAGATACCAGGCAGCTGAATTAGGAGGCCAATGACACCCAATTTCGCGGTTTCGCGATCTCGGTTGGCAACGCCGCACAGTTTTGGGCGGGTAATTAATTTTCACTTAAACTGAAAATCTCGACCAGAAAATTTCACAGGTGCTATTATATGGAGGTATGATATGTAAGCTCATTTAGACAATCATCATCCGCAATGAAACGATTTTAATCTAATTAGGCGGTAATTGCGCAAATTACGAAATTAGCACGCCTAATTACACATTCGTTAATTAGAAGCGAACGCAGGAAATGACCGCTGGAGATGATTTCTGTTCTAACCGGCATGGGCGGCGAATGGATGAGAGAATTGGCATTCACGTGTATTTCATCAATTCTGATAAAAAGAGGCCTCATTTCTACACATAGAGAGAGAGAGAGGGAGAGAGAGAGAAAGGAAGGAAAATCTTAAAGCAAATTTGAAAATTTGCAAAACAAATAACTACTACAAAATAGCGCAACTTCCAGAATAAAACTTATGTAATTCTTTGAAAGAGGATTTTTAAACATTTTTATACGAGTTACTTATAAAAAAAAATAATTTTAGCAATTTTTTTATGCCGCTTGCTTATTCAACACACTGGTTGGCTGCTGCATAAATGAATAAAAATGCAGTTTTAATTGCATTTCCTAGAATTCATCTTCTTATTAAAAAGCTATTTGGTATGCAAATTTCGAAATAGATGTATAATAGGACGGAATTCTGTTAGGAATAACAGTCAGCAGTAATTTCTAAACAGTGCCTATTCAAAATTAAACGTGTGTAAATTTAAGTCAACGAGCATGTTAAGTCATTTAATATGTATACGAATTGTACCATCATATTCGTTCGTTTTATCATTTCCAATCATTTGTATCACACGGAATTCCCTGAATAATAAACTGCGTGCAGATTTTCCATAATTTATTAGAATAACAAACTTGGCTGCAGTATAAACAACTATTTGAATTTTTAGTTTCCAGCTTCAACAACACACTAACAAAATATATAAATATTAAAAGCTAGCTGGTAGTTCACTAGAATATAACACCAAAGATTCATTACAAAAGCTTCTGTATAAATTAGTCTAGTGTCTAGTCATTAGGTAATTTTTAGAAACATTAAATCCTGGAATTATAATCTTTGGATATGTTTTAAAAATCGGTGTCCTAACGAAAATTTGAAGTTTTCCAATTTGGGGGGGGGGGGGGCGGCGTTGGTCACTGCTTAATTCTCTGATAAATTATTTTTCAGTCATTTTCATACACAAGATTTGGGAGCTCAGGTAGTCGTGTCGAACTGCATTTCTAACGGCCAAATTCTTACCACCCCCTTCGCTTCTATTAGTGAACATCTGGTTTGTGTGCACCTCGACCCTGGTTCAAAGCGTCTATGTACAGGAATATCACTCCGAATTACGTATGCGTATTCGGACGTTAGAAATGTGGTCCGACACGACTACCTGAACCCCCAAGTCTTGTTATAGTGTGGAAATGGTTGTAAAATAGTAAGTAGTTATAATGAATAGTCTATTCTAAAATCGTATGAAATATTGTGCATTATTAGTTATTTATTACACAAGACGATAATGTTAAATTTTATCTATGAGTGAATCGTTTAATGTCGAGACTTTAATGATTCCAGAGTGGATAATAATAACTTTAGCGTCGTGTATTAATTTTATTCAATTCTTATAATTTCATTAAGTAGTACTGAAATGTAGTGTCAGTCTTTGTCAAATTCGAGGTTAGTAGGTTAGGTTTTGTTTGTTAATTGACGCAGACTGATTCAAATGTTAACCTGCAAATCTCGAATTTGACATAGCTTTATAGTGCCACCAACACTTGGTATTTGTAATTGCGCACCATAAATACGTAAATAAACCCATATTTTATGCTTCTGAAATGAATAATTAAAATACAACTTTAACGTAAGAATTGAATAAAAAATAAACTTGAATTGCAATATAAACGATTTTGTATTTAGGAATACAGTACATTTCTCTACAATACGTGAAAAATATAATTTTCAATCTATAATCATTGAAAAATCTGTTGAAAACAATTTTTTTTGTCTTGTGTTTCACTTTGCTCTGCTCTAGCTTAGAATGTATTTGACTTAGAGAACGTTTTTGTCTAATAACTGGACTAACTTTACAATGGTATAAAATTATACATAAATCAAGAAAACGAAAATATTGAGAAACGTTTGCTCGTACATTAGCCATGTACATAAATTATTAATAACATAAATTACATATAAAGGTACTCACGTAGGCGTCAGAATAAATTCCTGGGTTAGAACTTTACAGCACTTAATTAGCTGATGCAAATCAATGATCAATGGTATTTTATTCACGCACTGTTAACACTTAGACCATGCTTAAAATGAAACATGGTACGGCACTGATTGAATAAAACAGGACAGCTTGAAATTTGCCAAATACTTGCTTCACGCTTGTGTTGCACAAGATTATTTTAAACAGTACATCCCGTTCGCATGCTTCAAGTTAAATTTAAACCAGGCGGTATTAAACCCAACTTGCTACATATTTTCAAACTAACTTGTCTTTCCATTTTCTAAATATAATGAAAGTTGTAATATGTACGATAATCGCAGAAAATTTACTTATGTAGGGTTCGTTGTAAGGGGCACAGCATCTAAGTGTCAAATGAAATCGAAAGGTGTTCTAACGTACCTACTTGATATTAGCCTATAATTGGAACACATTCTGCCTCACTTGAATTGCCCTAAACGCACTTAATTACTGTAATACGAAGATAAAAAGGATATGAATTGTGAGTTATCATGGAATAGCAGTTTTGCTTATAGTTGGTACTGCTAACTGCATTTGCTCGGGTTATGCGTGTTGTCTCTTGGCAGTGATGACTATCTGAAAAATATAGCCGTTTAAAGAGTTCCATTGCAATGCTTACTTATCTGTTGACTTTCACGTTTGAAGGTTAGGTATTTGATGTTTAGAGTCGGATGGTGGATTATTTTTGGTAAGTTTTATAGATTTTTTACCGATGAGTCTGCTTGGTGGAATAATGGGTGTTTGATAAGTTTCTTGGTGTTGATCAACACTGAAGGCGATGCTAAAATTACTTTCTTTTGCCAGACTTAGTGAGGCAGTGATGCTCAATTTGTATTTCTTACATACATTTAATTTGTAATGTTTGGTTATTTGTTAAACCTATATCTATATTTACCAACTTAGTGTGAGCGCCTCGTGATTACGTCGTGAATTTGCTATGTACTGTTAAATTGCATAATTTAGGATTACATATAAGTATATAGATATATCAGTCTGAGAAACTGCCTCTCTTGTACAAAAACAATAATATATATTACTGTGTTATTCAGCCAGATTATTTATTTATTTTAATTATATAAAAAATACTTGGTTTAGTAATTTGTATTTGCACCGCACCTATCATGAAAAATAATCCACTGGACTAAACGTTGCTCCAAAGCCAGGGCAGAAAAGTATTCTAATCATGTTCACCACATTAGCCTTCTGTTGTCCACTGTAGCAGATAGGCATCCCTTAATTTATGCCAGTCTTTTTGACTTAGTAGGTACCTACACTTTGCATACAATTTATTCCAACATATTTGTTTATAGTTTATACTGTTGGCCAATTTCATCGTGGCCTTCCTATTATTCCCTTTAATAGTTGCTATCTCCACTTCTCGGTCCATCTATTCCCGTCCATTAGGGCATTCCCGTTGCAAATTTGCTATGCCTTCTATTAAGTGTTATACTTGTATTTGTGCTTTTATTCTAGTCATGATTATCATACTAGCGTTCTGGTGGTCTCCAATTCATGCCAGTCTTTTCAATTTTGAGCTCTTTAAATGCAATTTATCCAAACATGCTTCTTCATGCCTCAGTAGCCCTTACATTGGTCTCTTTGCTAAATCTATTCCCGTCCATTAGGGCAACGTGTCAAGACCATTTCACGAAAACATTTGCTGTGGCTTCTATTATACCTTTCACTTTTTTCTTTGTCCTTGTTCGAGTGTTTTAATTCTATTTCTAGTATATTGCGTTTCATCTTTCGTTGAGCAATTCGTATTCTATATTCTGGACGCTGCACTTGCCAAAAGTAACTTTTTATTTTACCTGTTTTTGAATGTCTTTGTTGGTATTCTCGGTAGTTGTAGCTTTATAACTGTTCTACTAGCAGTAAATTATAAATAAGCAAAGTTATCTCAGCAATCTACACCTTTGTAGCATTATAAAATTTTCAATGTTTATATGTGAAGAAAAGACGACATCGACAGCTGTAGATTTATCTGCCCTGTATAGGGGTTATTCTTAACCATTCATACAGTAGATATGTACCGAACAGTAACTAAATTATCTTGATCTAGCAGTACTTGTTTATGCTTTATGTCACAGTGGTGGATAAATAAAAGATTAAATGCTAAACTGTAGGCTCTTATTAGCTGCCAAGAACTTATGACAGAATTATAGGTGGCAACTAATTCCATAACAATTTACTAGTTGTTAGTCCAACACAATGAGTTGCCAAAAGTCTGTCGACTGCTCTACTAGTTAACAAAGATTTACACTAATTAATTTACTTCAAGTGTCTTTCAATTCCTTAAGAGTAAATGTGTGACATTTACTATCTTTAGGGACTCATAAATTCAAATTCATTCGGTAATATCGAGAGCATTAGGCTAGCAGCGCGATCAAAATTATTATCATATCTATGTAATTTGAAGTTTGCAGCAATACTTTCGCTGCTTTTTTGTTCATTGTTTATATAGATTATAATTTAAATGTTTATTCACACAAATGTCTCCAAATCACTTTTCTATTTTATTTCGTGTGACGTATTTTTATTTGTTCTATTCTCCTTGTTAAACCGATCAAACTGTAGACTATAAGCAACTACAATGTTCTAGAGCTACTCTTAGGCAATTCATACTCGACTAAAATTTAGTGACATTTACATAGTTTTTGAAATAAATCATTATTTTAAAAGGAATTTTGAATTTTTGAAGACAGATTTATTATTAGCCCACCAGACGCAAATATTATAAATGACTATTCGTATAATTCCTATTATATTGCACAATTAAAACAAATTTTTACTAAATATTTTCATTCCTTGACTGTCATCCAAAATAGTCCATTTGAAACAATAGTTAATATGATTCCTAGTTTTTTAAATTTCTTATCACAATCAGTCTAAGTTCACAATAGCGATTGTGTGTTAACCAAAGCTGCTTTATCTGCCAAGACTTTTAGAAACATTTGCCAACTGCAAAATGTGTATTAATTTTCGCATCTGTCAACTGTTCGTAAAGCGCTTACTTGCCAAAAATGCTAATACAGGCAGACACAGGTCAGAAGCTCAGATACAGGTAGTAATGTAAAAAAAAAGTTATCTATATTATATCAAACATTGATTTAAAGTAGCTAACTAAACAGTAAAAATAAACCGCAGTTAAATCCTTCCTAACCTTTCAGTTTTTTATCTGCCACTTTTATAATAATAGAAGATAACAATTCTTTCAAGCAACTGTCTCTCTATAGATATTTCTTAGAAAACATATCCAAATAAAGTAATATACAATAATAATTGCATTATTCTAATTAATAGTTATTTACATTACGAGTACGGTAGTTTGCATTTTACAGCGCGAGTTTTTTATTTTTGAAGCACGACGCGAAGCTGAGTGCTTTAATAAAACCGAGCGCACGGGGTATTGTATCCAATTTTTTGGCAGACATGTTTTTATATATAAATTCGAGATTTTGCTTTCGAACATTAAAACCACCAATAAATTTTGTTGTTGATACTTCGAAACGCCAAAAATCAAAGCCGTAAGTATCAATTCTCTTCATTTCCTCGAAACTAAACTGAACGAGAAACTACGTAACTAGCGTTTCTGCAAATATCCTTTAGTATTACAAAGCAACTTCTTGTTTAAGGGTCTCTGAGAGCTAAACATTTTCTAATCAGTATACCGTACCGGGATGTAGAAGAACACTAACAAACTGTAAAATAAATTGTAGTTACAGTGGACCTCAACTGCTTACGAATGTGTTGTTTACATGTCAGAAGGCCAAAAATGATATTTACTTAATTACGTTTCGATATTTAGGTTTTGTATTACAATAACGTTAACGAATCTGCCTTATTTCTATTGTATGGCCATAAAATGTTTAGTGCGGCTATTGTTTTGATATTTACCACAGAAACGTTTATGGAAGGTTGGTAGTTTATAACCGCCTTTTTCAGCATTAAACTTAGAGTGCATTCCTATTTCATTAAACGATTACATAATAGATGTTGTTTATAACTTTTACTATTCTTTTAGTGATGTTTAGTTGTATGCTACTTCTTTTATGGCATTAAACGACTAGTTAACATTTGCGCAATAGAATAAAAAGTTTAGGTATGGACGTAAACTGTGAAAATTTACCGCTTTTTCTGTTTAGGTAATCCGAGGAACGTATGGTGTAAACCAAATCAACCACCTAAAAATATTTGTATTTAACTACCAAATGTATTTTTTAGTGCGCAAATGTAAGTACAAGCCACTATAACAATAGTTTTAAAGATTAATAGCTGTTTACATATAACTGTTGCATATGTTGTTTTGAAATCCAAACTCGTAAAGCAAAGAGCAAAGATTTTGTTATGATTCATAACATCCTAGGTTTGGTCAATAGTTTATCGGTTGCAGTATGGTAATGGTCGCCATGTACGGTAAAGGAACATTAACGTACAGATACAGTTAAGATTTAGTTACCAGCCTACTTTTGTATATGTAAATAAAGGTTTAATATCATGAAACTGATAAAGTATATTAAACCTACTATAACGTTAAAATACTAAGAAATATATTTTTATTGTTTTGTCGTATCTCTAACAATTGAGGAGATATAGAGACTTCTACAAAGCAGTGTCGTAGTATCATCTAATATTAGATATTTGTTTTGTATCAGTGTCGCAGTTTCATGGAAAAATCATCTACTCTCTTCTTATGCTGAAAATATGAAAAGAACCTGTGAATCTCTACCGGAATTTCGTTTCCTTTTTCGAAAAACCACCACGTGTTTTAAATTTGACGATATGAAATCTGACAACATAAGCTTAAATATAAAAACTGTGTTCTCCCTATCAAATAGCTCTTATAACTCACAGAGCATAAATTAATCTTAATTTTATGATAATTGAAAATTGCTTAAATAATCCCTTTATCATGTTGAATAACTTTGTTTTGCTGGAACAGCAATTTTTTTAGGTACAGCTTCAGTGACGATATTCTTACTACTTAAATAACAATACACTATCTTTAGATGAATTTTCGACTAAATAAGTAATGATATTTTTATGTATATTTTATATTACGTCGGTTGTAATTCAGAACTGCCGTACAAATAGTTGCCAGTTCGTTATTTTTAATAATTTGAAAGCAGAGGCTTTGCCATACGGAAAGAACGTCGTGGTAATATGTATTATCTTGGGATTTGAGTGCTTCATATTCTGTTTGTAAGAATTTTTCAAATCTAAGGTCATGAATTTGAAAGTACTATACCATCAAATTAGGGATAAAGTTAAAAAATTACTAGTCGTATGGACGAGCCTAGGTGAAATTATCAAAAAGTGGAAAACTTTTAATTCACGCAGCAAACATTTTACTTAATAAATATCTCTAACAAGGACAGATCCCGTCAGATTGGAGCAATGCATTAGTTATACTACTCTTTAAAAAATGAGGTCACATTAAAATAGATAATTATTGAAAAAACAACCGAATATAATTAACTTACCTTTACATCTGAATTTTGTGAATTAGCAAAAATCTTTTGATACCGAAGAACATTGGGAATTTGAAGGAGCATTCAAAATCTATAGAATTGATTCTAGATACACAGGCACAATTACTCCACAATATTATACAAATTAAAAATCTCCACGACGACACAAATCCGATTCTCATACATAGAGAAGTGCGCCAAGGTGATTCGCTTAGCCCTAAATTATTTGCAGCGCCTCTGTAAGACACATTTAAACAAATGAATTCCGAAAATACAGGAACACATGGAGGGAGACTAAATAAATATGTTTGCAGACGATGTGATCAGATAATTTCGAAGAATTACAACAAATAATTTAAACTCTGAGGCAAAGGAAATTGGTCTTGAAACCTAACCTAACAAAAGCAAAAGTAATGACAAATGCAATCATACATTGAAATATGTAAATGGCGAGTTATGTAGACGGGAAAAAGAATGGCAGAAATCCAGTGCAGATCTAGAATAGACTGATTGGTTTTTGGTGAAGCAAGTTATATATTAAAAAACAGGTATCTATCCAAGTTAATATCTTCTTTAGCCATATGTTCTCTGGTATTCGACTTACGTGACCAAACTATACTAATTGTTTCCATCCCACCTATTCTACTATACTTGTTTTTATACCCATTCTTAATTCCACCAAAACCAGCTTTGATACATGACAATTCCTACTCCAATAATCCATTGCGAGAGCTAGAATTCTTCCTTATTTCTTTTACCTATGTTCCAAGATGCAGATCCATATGTTGCTATACTGTAGCACAATAGATTATTTTCTTTGTATTCCTTTTTATGTTTTTATCCCATAATAGTGAAATTATAGACCTTAGTGACCTGACCGTTTTCTCTTTCATTAAAAATTATGCCCGAATATTTATATTTCTCAACCCCATTTAAATATTTTCATTCAATTTCAAGATTGTGCATTTCTTCTTTTTCCAACCTCAAGTACTATGTTTTTTTTTTCATATTTATGCTCAACCCTGCTAGTTTGCGCAGCATATAATTAAGGTCGTCTTCATTTTCTGCAACTAAGACTTAGTCTTCCGCAAAGTAAAGCGTGAACAAGACGCTATAGTTTATCTTTAGGTTAAAACTTTAAATTGTATTTGCCATTTTTGCAGCGATTTCCCTTGATAAATCTTAAGAAGTTTTGAAGATAAACTGCAACCTTGTCTTTGTGTTCCAGCAGTTAAAAATTCTGCTTCTTTTATGTTCTCAGATGCATCTGTGTATAGGTTTTGGGTTGATTTATATAAGGTGTCATCTATGCCGACACTTCATAATTTTCTAGAGGGGCATACAAATATGGACGATGACCAAAACGAAATGGATAAGAGTGTCAAAGTTAAAGTATAAAGAACCATAGAATGGGAAATCATGGGAATATCTTTAAAACACAGGAAAAGTAACTCCTGTATTATAGAAATAACACAGCTTATAGATGCAATAGCTCATGTAGCCATGTGCACCTAGATAAAGTAATGACAGATGGCAGAATTGGCGACCGTGGCATGAACAAAGAAGAAGAGAATGACCACAGTTAAGATTTGCTGATGACATTAAGAAGTTTGCTGATTTCTTATGGAGGAGCATTGTTTGAAATAGAAACTGGTGAAAAGAAGTGGGAAAGGGCTTCATCCCGTTCTAGACGAATAAGAGCCGAAGATAGCATATAAAGCCGCACCTTCGGCCTATATTAATAAGATGATTAAGAAAAATTAATAGCGGCGTACAAGCGGCACGCTACAAATATTAAATTGGTTGTTAAAATTCAAAATCTTCAACTAGGTAATTTTAGTTTCGTTTCAAAAATATGTAACGAAAATGTTTACCTGGGTCGTGTCTAAATCAGTTTTTTTAAATTGCTCGTAGAACGCTTAGGTGGTTATTGGGTAAGTAACCTGCTTAGAAATCAGGTGGTCATGGGTTCAAATCCAACCGTAGCCCGAATTCTTTCTCTAAGTGGTAATGGATTTGAATTCATTAGTTAAGTTAGATTTAAGTTACAAGTTGAATTGTTGAATGTGTGGTCTATTTGAATGCGGAGAAGCGTAATGTAAGTTACATGTTACCCATTACCTCCGTTGCACTTCCCTCTCGGTATATATGATCCTCGATACTCAGAAGTAAAAGAGGCTAAATAAAGACTATGAATGAATGAATGAAAGTTGCTTAAAATAGCGTAGTATAACTTCTGCATTTTTTCAAGCTGGGCAATGGAAGCCTGTAGGAGCAGATACTTCTGCTTAGGTATAGGTATCTTTTCTTTCGATCGTCATAATGCAGCTTTGCAAGCATTATTTAAACACAATAACTTTCTGTTTATTTCCTGTGTGGAATAAGTTTATAGATTTCTTAGACGACTTAAGTTGTTATAAAAATATATTCATACAATTTAGGTAGGTAGACAGGAGCTTTCACTGTTTTAAATATAATTATCAATTTCATAACTGTTTTCATTGGAAGTTACCAGGTGGTCACAATATACGCAATTTATTTTTTATTTTCGTACGTGTGACTCCTCGTTATTTCCGGACTGCAGAAGTGTAAAAAATCACGCGCCCACCTTTAGAATGCCATCGCTAAATTAAATTACACACCGTGTGCGCGTATAAAAGCGCATGCCGCATATGCATGTACACGGCCCGATACTTGCATAACGCACCGGTGTTTTAAAGCATGACTGTTGTTAAAACACTTATATTAAGCTCACCTGCATTTCTCGACACGTGTGCGTAAGCTGCCAATTCAACAGCCGCAACTTTAACAATTAACAATTCAATGTCGCGGCCTTGTCATTGGCACTCCGCCATCCCATGTGCTCTCGTGGTTAACGTCTGCTTGGCACTTACAGCTCTATTTATTTTTACGCGACATTATGCGTAGATTACTGACTTTCAAACGCACTGCATGCCAGAGGAAATGGGTTCTACATGCCGACGGATTTTTCCCTAGGAATGCACACTTCCAAGAAGTAAAGTTCCTGTTTTAAATAGGTGCTGGTAATGCCAAAGCTCTGGATGCTTATCATTTTTCTCGTGTCACAATTTTATAAGAACTCCTTTTAAATCATTGTAATTTAAAACAAATGTGTATTTTCACGACCTCCTAGATAAGCAAATACCTACGATTTACTTAATATGTTAGATTCCCACGGCTGAAGTTCGAACTATAACAGAGCTGTTATGAAAGTGGAAGCAATTTTTATTTGTTAATTGTTGCAGAGTCTGGTTTAAGCGAAATATTTCCGCTGTCAGGATCCTGCCAGGTGCATTTAGTAACGCACCCAATATTACATAAAACTATCTGTACCTTTTGGCATTCTATGTCAAAAACAAACAGATCATAGCGAGGCGTCTTTGGTTTTAGTCACAAGTGAAGGCCAAAATTAAAAACATAAAATAAAAGCGAGTATTGGGTCACCTGAAACAAGTTGTGCAGCACTACACAAATTTGGCTTTTAACGCGAAAACTGTTTATAGCTTCAAAGTGCACTTTTATTACGTTGATTAATTGCCAGCCGTTAAAAGGTTAGAGTTATAATTAACTAATTAAAAATGTAAAATGTAATCTACAATTTAGAGAAGCTATCAAGTAAAAAATGTGTGCTAAGTCTGGAAGTTCGCCAGAGCGAGACCAAGACGAAACATAAGTCTTGGCATGTCTTCGAACAATGTTCCGCCATTGATCGAGGTCTTGACTGTCAAGACCGTAGCAAGAATAGGTCAAGTCTTATTCTTGGTTTTGGTAACACTACATATCTATATTAAATACAATGAAGAAGAAAATTAACAATCCAAATTCACTAACCATGTAACTACTATATTTTGGTTAGTACTTTTTTAGCTTGTTGAACGAGGTTGGCTGGTTAAATATTACCTATGTCGAACTTGATAATATACTCTATATGGATTTCATACCTATGTGTGCTTCTTAAGGGCTCAAGCCTTACAGCCGTCAACAGCTTATCTAGCATTAGAAAAAGTAGCTATTTTAGATTGAAAATATATTTTATCATCTATCTTACTGTTATAATATAACAGTGTTTCAGTACTGAGACCCGGAGATTACTATTCGATCCAGCTTAAAACATGTAATACAATATACAACAAGTAAGTCAGCATAGCATGAGTTATATGTAGCTCGCATCATATGCACTAAGCAGCTGGCAGCTGCTGTGGGCTCTTCGAAACCAAGCTCCGAACTTGTATGAGAATTACGGGCGAAAACACGACCGCTGCTGAATCGACGATATAGCAGTTTCCACATGACACTAGGGCTCACGATTTTTGAGCCGCCACTGCCGCAAACTCGCAGTATTATCGTCATATTTACAAATACTGCGCTTCCGAAAATGGTCCATCGGCCGCCGCGCAATAGCGTAAATTCTTGCCATTGAAAATTAATGCAAATATATGAACGACATTTTTGGACCTTATAAGTTGCGTTTGAATGATCTTACATAATTTCGATTGCAGTTGGAGCGTTTCAATTTATCTTCGGTGATTTCGGTTGTTTCGTGTGGTGTTATTCAAAAATGCTGAAGAATAGCATAACTATGATTCTCAACATTAATTATAAAGGCCTACGGTTAGCTGAAAGGGCTGAAATAAAAAAAAGCTTAATTTCAATCAGCCAGAAATATTTTTTGTGGAAATTTACAAGACAACGTGCTCTCGCCAATGATTTCTATTTTCATTTTTTAATTCATTAAACCCGGCATTCCTAATTTCATTTTTATGTCTACGTTTCCTTTCCTGTTCATTCGTGTGTAGGCTGATGCCTGATGCTCTTCGCAGAAATCGCATTTCCGATGTTGCTATAGTTCATTCACAATGTTTCCTGCTCCAAGTAGGCTATGTTTGGGTGACATTTTTATTGGTATTCAAGAAAAATAACAGACATGACAAAATTGAGTTATGTAGTTTTCAATTTGTGGTTACGATTTTTGAAGACCTGCACTGTTGCCAGTTAAATTTTGGTCTCATTCACTACAATTTTGATAGTAAAATTGGAAAGATGTAAATAAAATAGTTATCAAAAACGCCACAGTTTTTCATGTCACAGTTTGGCTTTTATCACAGTTCATGCATGCAACCTAATAACAACTTATAAGAGCCTACTGGGGTGAGGAAACATTGTGAATGGATTATATATGCAGATCTCTGCCACTTCAATTAGCCCACCGCAATGTCGTCCATATACTTTACATCCTACGATGGTGATACTCAATTCCTTGGTATATGTCAATAAATAACACATCTTTAAAGTTATACAATAATTAGAAATTATTCATTTTTTTTATTGAATACTTTTAAATATCTTACATATATCGGAATATGTATATGTGCATTTTTCTTTAAGAAAAATTTGGTATTTTTAATACCTCCTAGCACCTAACCTAGTTAAAAATTTCATAGTTGCTGTTACAAATTTGAATTATTAATTAAATTTAAGATTATAATATTTATTAAAAATTATCTTTCTAATAACAAAATAAAAATCCACATTTTATGACCATCCTTTATACATCCAAAAGTTTATATAACTTTCGCATAATAATTCAACTAAATTCCATTTGAACATTTTCTTGTTCCTTTTATATGTTCTTTAATTACAGTAGAGTGGCTTATTGCGATTTTCCATTTTCCAAAGAAATTATAATTTTAGTTCCATGTTAATTACGATTTCCAGTGTTTGTTTTATTTATCAATTACAATCCAAATAATAATATGGGAATGAAATTGTATTGTTATTTAGCTAGTAAGGTATCTTTTTTATATAATTATTCATTTAATATCAAATGCCGAAGCACAGAACCATTTATTGTGCCGTTAAATTTAGTCAGTTTGTTGTGTATATCCTGTTCTTATAGCATCGTATTAATAATGGATCGAAGAAAGATACATTTTGTGACTTGCTCCATTGTTTGGTTGTTAATTACAATTTTTGATCTAATATGTTCGTTTCCTCTAAATGCCATTACTTTAGGGTTTTACGTGGATATAGTTAGATTGTATTTTTCTGCTGCTTTATTTAGTTTGTAGGTATCTAGCTTTTTGAAGTGCGTCTTAGTTTTAAAAATAAACAGTTAAACTTAATTTCGTCCGACTAGTATAAGACTAGATTTTTTAGTCGATTTAGGAGAGTATGTTGTGACAGTTTCTGGAAATGGAAAAAATTAAACACCAGGCAGTGATTGAATCCTTGACTAGGGAGGGCGTGTGATGCTTACGGATTTCTGGGATGCTCGCGGCGTCGCCCTTATCGACTTTCTTAAGAGTGGTTGTACTACGACCATCTGACCAAATTGCCGGACCATATCAATCGTCGTGGACAACTGCGGAAAGGAGTACTCCTACAGCACGACAATGCGTCTCGCATAATGCTTTGCTAGGACATTAAAAACGACTAACGACTATTCGTTGGGTTTTGCACCCTCGAGAAATTAAAAGCTCCCATTCATGGAACGATGACAGTTTAAAAACTGAAGTGACTTCATGGTGAGAGGGTTAAAGTACGGAGTTCTAAGAGGAGGGGATTATGAAGTTGAAATACCGATCGATTTTGCATACTGCGTAGAGGAAACCTGCGATATGTTCAGAATTAAAGTACTAATAGCTCTCGAAAACGGTATTTTTTCTCTTTCTATCGTACATCAAAAGATATCAAATCAAATATGCAAAAAGCTGGAGATCTTCTACAATTTTGATTTTATAGCATTACTAGCACATATACATAAAGTATGATCAAAAATTATTTTCATCTTGTATGGCTATGGAATAGTTTCTAATTTATGAATGTAGTAGTAGTAGTCATTTTTTTGGGGAGACTTATGTCTAGCAAGTAGGCCTTTATAGGCCTTATTTGCCAACCCCATTAACAAGGTGTAGGCATGCAGAGTACCAGGTACTTTAGTCCTACTTAGAATTTTGCCTAGACTAAGGAGTTCCAACCCTAGCAAGGGATCTTTTACATGCTACACATCGTAGTAACATGGGACCCACGGCGTAACTACGATTATATTTAAATGTCAAACTTGACATTTGATATTTACATAAGTTATGGTTGTATTCATAAATTAGGAAATATTCCATAGACATACTAGATGAAAATAATTTTTCACCATACTATATGTTACTAGAAAAAATAATAAAACCGAATTTATAGTAGGTACAGTTATTTACTCGCAATCGCCTTTTTGATTTTTTATCATATTTACAGGTTAAACGCCTGCTGTACGTTTTTACTCTTTTCTATGAGGAACTTTGGTGTAAACTACTATAAACAAAAACATCCCTAACGTTCAGCGAAAAACCTTTAAAGGTCATCATGTGTGGTCGAAATATTTTTAACAGACTTTTTTGTAGTAAACATTAATTGCTGTGCTTGGTGTTTTCCTTTTGTTCGTTAATTAACGATCGTTTTATTACACAATAACAATGTTATTAAAGCGAGCGACTAAGATATAAGAGCTACTTACAAAAATGCGAGGGTATAAGCGTAGGTAGTCGTCCGTAATAAATACCTACTCAATTTAAATACCTATTAAACAAGAAAAAAATATTTATTCATTTCAAAAGAACAGTTATGGCCGCGATAATGTTTTTTTCGCAGCCTTGAACGCAGAAAATTAAGCATTACTAAAGCACTTCTTTGTTAGTATAAACAGGGTGCATTTACTGTATTG
The DNA here is from genome assembly GCA_940337035.1 of Agriotes lineatus. Lineage (NCBI taxonomy): Eukaryota > Metazoa > Arthropoda > Insecta > Coleoptera > Elateridae > Agriotes > Agriotes lineatus. Next base: position 125,015 of record CALNHX010000822.1, read on the forward strand.
CATATTTTGAAAAAGATATCTGTATCAAGAATGTGCTTTATTAAAGTTGCTAAATAGTTAAGATATTATTCATTGGTAAATGCAATAGACAACTTTGAGGACTATGGTTTTCTTTATATTCTTTCTGATAGTGCTGTTATTATCAACTATAAGAATTATACAGGAAATACTACATGCCGTTTTATTTGTTCCAGGATCTGCAAATGCTGTTTATCTTTACTGAAATATCAATATATGATTTTGAAATTGTTGAAGTGCCAAATGCAGCGCCTATGTAAAAAAGAAATATCTAAAAAAATCAAGAGTTTGGTATTTCCATGAATCTTGAATCTCAGATGTTTTGCTTAGAATCGTAGCTTTGTAATTATTGTTATATCCGAAAATTTTTAACATTCTAACAACTGAAGAGATGCATAAAATAACAATACTCGAATGTCTATGTTGCGTAACATTTTGAAACTACATAATTTCAAAAGTGTAAAAGCGCAAAGGAAGGCTAAATATTTTTTATGCTAATTTATTTGTTTCCAAAAATTGTTAGGTCTTTTCAAACGAATATATTAAAAAATATATTGCATTTAATAAAGGCTATTCAGATGATTTTTACGTTTTCAGAAGTATCTTCATAACTAAACTACATTTATGTAGACAATTTTTTCAAATTGCTGCACAATAATCCCCAATGTCCACAATAGCAAGTGGTGAGATTTTAAAAGATACGAACTATACGTGACAACTATTAAGTCTGAACGATATATTCATTCATAATCTATAGCCTCTTTAACCTTTCGGTGTCGAGGACCATTCATACCTCGCAAAATAGTTAAATAATAAATTTATTCCAAAAATAATATTCAATTTAAGAATTTCCTAAAGATTATTCTCATGGTTTTTGAACTTTAAAAGCAAATTTGCTAACTACTTAATAAAGAGTATTTCAAATTCAAGGCGATGATTGCAAGGAATTAAATTAAAAATATACATTTTTTAGCTTCGTATATAAGTCAAGTCATGTTGCGTCTCTTTTTATAGTTCCCACAACCTTCTACAGTTCCATTCTAGTTCTTTATCATGTGATGAATTACTGAGCTGTGTCAACACGCTTCCAGAGGTTTGATGCAATATCGACTGAGCAATGTATGTAATTGTTGTAATAGCAGTTTTTTAAGTTACTTCAAAAACTTCTTAACATGAAATATTTAAATTAAAAGACAATGCTTTATCTAGGGCATTAGATCACAAATACACATACTTTTATATTTAATGTACCTCCGTTGAAAGTTTCAACTTTGAGACTGTATTTTGGGGTGTCTTGCTGTCGGTTTGCGGAAAGTTCGTTCTCCACATTCGTTCCCCCACATTTCGTTACTGGAATATTTCGTCTCCCCACATCTCGTACCCGCAAACTTAGTTCCCTAGCGAGCTCATTTTGTCTCCTAGATTACACGATGTTGAAAAACGAGTACAGCGATCAGAATACAGTTAAAAAATGAAAGATATTTTAATTTATTTATTTATTATAATAAACTTATAAGAACTATATACAGTACTGTCTCAGGCTTGAGTTTACAAGAGAGAATTACATTTTAATTTTAGTTTTACATAAAAATATTATAGGAATTATAATTCCTGTTTGGTTTGTAGAGAAATTTTAGAAAATTTTCAGTTTTTCAAAAACAAGTCGGCCTTGACAGTTAAGCAAACACCATTTTCTTTTCAGGTAAATTACCCTTTTTGTCATGATTGACCAGAATGAGAAATTATGGCCCTATACAAAATATCAGGAAGATACTTAGATTAAACGGTAATTTTTAATAAATACAATTTATTTTGTTCTTATAAGTTTATTGTAATAAATTAATTAATTAAAATATCTTTCATTATTTAACTGTATTCCGATCGCTGTACTCGTTTTCAACACCCTGTAATCTAGGTGACAAATTGAGCTCGGTAGGGAACGAAGTTTCCGGGTACGACATATGGGGGACGAAATATCCCGGCAACGAAATGTGAGGTACGAAATGTGGGGAACGAAATGTGGGGAACGAACTTTCCGTATCCCCTTGCTGTCATGTTTCGTCTTCTTTTATAGGTTCCAGAAACTTCTCTAGTCCCATTCCATGTGATAAATTACTCGGCTATATAATAAGCCTCCAGAGACTCGATCTTAGTGACTATGAAATGTAATTGCTGTAATTACAGTATGTAAGTTACTCCAAAAAGAGCATGGGAAAAGACATTTAGAAAAGTCAAATTTCGCAAATTCAGTAACAAAAAGTATTTCTGATCTTTAAAATTTCACTTTTTAGATGGGCTGCAATAATGAGATTTTAATTAGACGAGATTTAGTAAAACTTCTGTCTCGATCATCACTAAGATCGAAATTAAGTTGAAATATACAATTGTGTTTGCACATGATAAATCACTCACCTGTGTAAGCAAGCTTCCAGAGACTCTATATAAAATCGAAAACAATGTGATTGTTGCCATTACAGTATGTTAAGCTACTTCAAACATTTAAGTAACTACCTATGTTTTTAAAGTTCAGTACTGCCGATTTTATGGTTGATATTTTAGTCTAGCAGAATAGGTTAAACAGAATTTTATACAGGTAATTCCGTAAGACATAATTATTATGAACAAACTCTCAGCAGAAAACGATATATTTGCCTTGAAAATCTTTCTAAATTAAAAATTCATCATAAAAGCAGTTGGTAAAAATATATTGAACTAAATTTTTACTATTACTTAGATTTTTAAACACATTTTAATTGAGATCTGAAATTGTATCAAAACTGCGTTTTTAGTATTTTTGGGCTACGAACTGCATGACTGCTTCACACATATTTTTCATGAAAGCTATATTTTCGTAATACGTACTAGTGTACTTATTAAGATCAATTTAAAAATGTATATTTAAAATTCGTATATTCCGCTACGCCATGAATGTACTATATTAAAACAATTCTATTCTCATTTAGTTAAATTATTATTATTAAGCTATTTAATGACAAAAGTGGAGTTTTTTTTGTATTTCATATAAAAATTTCTTTAAGAAAGTTGCATTACATTCTAGAAGGCGCGGCGGCGTATTTTAAAAAGGGACTTCCTAGCAAACATCGCGTAACAGGAAAGACTTTATAATTAGCAGCACCGGCGCTGCTTTCGAGCCAGTGTGAAAAGAAAATTTCCCCACGGACGCACGACGTGCGTCAGAGCGCGTCTCCTACGCACAGGCGTGTCTTCTGCAACCAATACGTAGAGGGAACACTGAAGGTGGAGTTTCATTTCAACCCCTCGGAGCTCCCTTCGCCGCACTGCATCCCTTTTAATCGTGGGGGTGCACGCTATGGCGCCAGTCTCTAAACCCGAAGCAGTTCTTTGTTCAACAATCTAGGTGCTCTAACTGGGACACGGAAATTTCCGCAGCGAATGTGGAAACAAAAAATACTTGCGATTATTTAAAGGGTTTAAAATTAAAGATGGAGGTTATCTTTTCCGGTAAAAGTTATTGCTGCTTCCTCTTCCGCAGTGTACACAGTATGACAACGTAAACAGATAAGGGTTGACGTTGAAACACTAACCCGGTTCCAGTTTGATTTATAGGTTATCAGGACCCTTCCTGGAGCATTGTCTTAACAGGATAGCATACTTGCAACCTGTGCCGTTATTTCAGGTAATATTCGAGACGAGAATTTTAATACATTTCCTTTTATTTAATTCTAGTTCCATCTCATCTAGAAAAGTGAAATCTTATAGACCAAAGATACTTTTCCCACGCGTCCATTTAGTTCTGATAACGTCATTTTACGTCATGAAGTGATAGCTGAGTGTGGAAAGTAAACACACAATTTTGTGAAGCAATTTGATTTTTGAGTTTTACTTTGACGTTCATAAATGTAAACCAGTAGACTCATTACAAAAATATTTCGTAACTGATGAAAATAACGATCCCTCCTGTTTATTAGCACCACTTTGGTTAATTTAGATATCTTAAATATTGACCACAAAGGTGAGAATTTCCAATCTTGAACGACTGTTCTGCTATTCATAATATCTTTAAATACCTAATATATTTAATCGTTAGGCGTTAGTCAATGGTGCTTCATTCCATATAATTTTAAAGCTTCGACAAATTTAAGACATGAAACAGTTCCAACGTTGGCCAGCGTAGGTAAGCAGGTGGCGGCAAGTGCAACTACGGAACCGAAGCGTATTACAAAATTGTAAAATTAATAGCAAATTGGCTAATAAACTGAAATACGAACGTGTGAGAAAATTTCTAGGGTGAATAATTATACTTTAACATAATAATAAAAAAATATGTGGGGTAAACAATTTTATTATTTTTGACCGAACTGTTTTTTATAGTTGTAGACATAGTATTTTGCGTAGTATGGCTATTGCCTCCGTTTAATAATTTAATTTTCGTTCTAGAAATTATAGGTACTCTTCACACTGGTTATGTAAAAGAACTACTTTAATATACTTTTTCTGCGTTCGTTGTGACATTTGGACTTCGTAACCTTCGTGTTAGTCCTGATGCAGCAAGTGAGAGATCAGTGGGAGAGATAATAAAACACGCAGCTAATAAAAACAGCGTGTATTTGTAAAATTTAACTTAGTATTTTTGGGAGTGCATAATGGCATACTTCGTAAACTTTGTGATATTCATCTAAATGCATATCTAATAATCCATTTTAGTTTGGAATACATTTTTTCGATAATTTTTGTGGTCACAGAGAGAATATTACATAACAACTATGGAATGTCTTATTCTGCACTTGAACGAATACAGTGATCATCTGTACCCTGTGCTGATTTTTTATTCTGATGCAGTAAATTGTACTTTCCACGCTGGTTATACAAACAATTACTTTAGCATCACACCTCAAATTACCCACTAATCTATATCAGAAAAGATAGTTTCGAGTCGTAGAAACTAGGGAAACTATCGTTCATGAATTTGTTCTGCCGGCGGTGGTACATTACAAAACAGCTTTCCGTCGAGCTTACTAGGTTATTTGCAGTTGTTATTGCTGTAATACTTTATATCGACAATACAGGGTGATTTATAACGTACGGAGAAGAATTTTAGGGTAGATAGATGGGACTAAAGAAAACATTTTTTTTCTACTCCTGTAACTAAAATGCCATTTAACATACTAACATACACGTCGCTAAGTGACCTTTTAATTATGCCTTCATAACCTATGACTAAAGAGCCTCTTAGTCATGAGCTGAAGTTGGCAACGATGTTTTAGTCATGGGGTGAAGTTAGGTTCAAATAGTATTTGCTTTATTAGCCACAGCCAAAACTAAAATCAAGTTAGTTTTCAACCGTCACTTTGACGTTTGTCAAGCATAATTTAACCTAATATAATAAATATCAAAATTTTAATGAAATAATATGATGTTATATTCTCTAAATTTGTGGTCGTAGAAAAAGTATAAGTAGGTAGTACCTATGTAACTCGTTTTATAAACTTATTAGTCACTCATTTTATTAAACACTCGTGACTAAAATGACGTTTATAAAACTTTATACATAATATACTATTTATTAACAAATATTTGATGAAAAACCAATAATAAAAAAGTTACAGTGGTTTAAAGGTCTTAAAAAATGTTTCCCGCTCATTGAGTACTACTGCTGCAATTAAATTGTTTTCCAGAGATTTTTTTCCAAAGGAACAAGATTTCTTTGTTTCTTTGGAAACGATATAATTTCAAACATAAAAAAAGACAGAGTGCTCACTCCAATGCTAAATTCTAAAACTAATTTCTATTTCAATGTTATTAATTTTTTATAATTACTTATTATTGTCTTATAATTAAAAAAGAACGAATTTGGATTTTTATCGTTTCCTTATTTGAAAACTTGGTGTATATAATTTAAGGCATTAATTTTAAAACCAACATTTTTCATTGAAGTTGATGTTGCAAGGCAACACTTTTAGTTCCTAGGAATAAAAGTACTTTTACTTCCTAAGAAGTAAAAGTAAATTCTACTTGGTCGGCTATGGTTGCCAGTTGTCCTAATGCGTTTTAAAGAAGAAACGCTAAAAGCTGTCAATCATTTATAATTTTGAATATTCTGTACTTTTCTTGGTTGCAGAAAAAATAGTATGCATTATTCGGGTTTAAAGTGACCCTTTTTGACTTGCAATTTTGAATTCGCTTCGCTAAGCTGCTGCGCTTCGCTTCGCAAAGCAGATATAATTGCTTGCCAAACAATGTGTCACTTTTAATTCTAATAAAAAATAGACTATTTGATGCAACTGTCTTCAAACTCATTACTTTTAATGCCAAAATCTGTCACTGAATTTGACGTTTCTCTTACTGATACAAAAAGTATATGCTGCTAGGCAAAACTTAGTTCCTAGAATTAAAAGTACTTTTACTTCCTATGACTTGGAAGTAAGTTCTACTTGGTCGGCTATAGATGCAGTTTAACTAATCTTTTTAAATGAGAAACGTCAAAATCAGTTAATCGTTAAAATTTTGAAAATGTACTTTTCTTACCTAGATGCTGGAAAAATAGTATGATTTATTCGGATTAAAAGTGACTTTGTTTGCCTAGCAATTTTTCAGTCCACTCGGCTATGCTACGCTTCGACTTGCAAATGCAAGCATAATTGCTTGTCAAACAAAGTGCAAGTTTTAATCCTAATAAAATAATATACTATTTATCCTACGAAGTACCTCGTGCAATAGAATCGAAATTTGTTATTGTATAGCCTACTGGTGAAAATTAAGAATAACGTTATAGATATTAACTTTTAGTTTTTTAAAGGAACACCCTGTATATAAAAGTCTTAATACACTATTGTCTTAAAATGAATACTAAAGAAGTTATCGCAAGTTTCAGTTTATAGATAAATACATAGGTACATTATTCTACTGTAAAAATTCATTGCAGGCTTGTTTTAAGTCTGATAACCAGAACCAGTAACAAAACAATAAGAAATAAATAAACAACACTAATTACTTTCGACAACTAAACGTACGACAAATTGATTTTGACAGTTCTGATGTTTATGTTATTGTTTTTGTTTTTAGTAGCAGCATACTATGAATTTCTCGTAAGTACGGTGTATTGTTGATATATCGAGAGATCCAAAAAAACCTGTTCCTCAGCGGGCTCTGGAAATTCAACGTACGAATAATATGTTGGTGACACTGTACGTCAATGTCAAATTCGACGTTATCAGGTTAGGTTTTCCGTCAGTTATGACACAAAATGACGCAAATCCTAACCTGCTAACCTCGAATTTGACATTGACGTACAGTGTCACCAACATATTATTCGTACGTTGAATTTCCACAGCCCGCTGAGGAACAGTTTTTTTTGGATCTCTCGATACGTAGGTAAACTAAAATCTCCCCTAACTTCTTTAATATTCATTTTAAGACAAGAATGTATTAAGACTTATATCAAAAATTAATTTGTATTTCAAGTTTTTGAAATATATACAGGGTGCTCCATTAAAAAAACTAAAAGTTTTTAATTTTGTCGCAAACTCCGTTATTCGATTGTTTTTTATTAATTTCATATTAATCAGCTCCAAAAACACTACTAGTTTGCTAATTTAAGCTACTTTGTAAAATTAATAATAACAAAGATAGCAATGGTGCACACTTAATTTGAATGAGGATTTTTTGATATTTTATTTTCTAGCCCTAAATGCATTCTTTCCAGATTTAATTGTCCCTTGTTTGTTATTTCGAGTTTCAGCAGCGGCTGAATTTTTATTATCTGAACCTGGTTTGTTGTTTTTCTCGAAGAGTTATAAGTGTTCAAATTTACAGTTTAATGGCGTTTGTTTGTCATCCCTTGAAATATAGGATCTCAAAAAGCATGATCTTTTAATGCTAAAATACGCATATCTTAAAAACAGCTCAATTTAGGGGTATGAAGTTATATATCAAAAAAAGCTCATTAAAAGGGCTTTCCAAAAATATTATAATATATAGGGTGCTCCATTAAAAAAAATCGGAAATTATTAAATTTGCAAATGTTGAGCACCCTGTACAGCATTAATACCCACACCCATTATTTTAGACTCTAAAGGTAATTCACGAAAAAGATAATTTTTTGGTAGCATTGTCCTTCATTCAATTGATTTCTGCTACTTACAGCAGTCACCTAAAGTTCGGCATTTTTTTTTGCTCTAAATTGTTGATATCTCCAAAACTTTGACGTCAGACCCGTAAAACTTCATATCAAAATGATTAGTGCTTGAATTCAAAACTTTTAAGCTACCTACATATATAGGGCATTCAATTGAAAAAAAGTAAGTTTTATTAGCTACACTTTTTTGAGACACCCTGTATAATCAAAACTATTTTTGTAATGTACAGCGTCTTGGTACCTACAACTTTTATATAAACGATATTTAGGTAACTTTCATAATTTAAGAAATATCATCCACTTCGGCATGGTTGCCGGACCCTGTATAGGTAAATAAAACCGTTCCAAGGATAATGTTTACTTCTAATTAATTAAAATGTGTGTAACGAAGCTTGAATAATAGCATATTGTACAAGTTGAGAAAAGTGTAGTTTTACGAAGCCAAGATTAAAAATCTGGTGTGATACACGCACACAACTTCCTTTTACAGTGATCTGATAATTAGCCAAAAACTTGATTTTAAATTTTTAAGCATTTGTCAAAAATTTTCAAAAATTACAAATTCTACAAAAACGGTACAAAATAGAGCGTTAGGTGAAGATACAAATTTTCTCTAGAATTTTAAGCTGAATTCAAAAATGTAATAATATACCGCGCGTTCTATTTAAAATAGGAGTTAATAAAAAAATAGGAAAAAAACAAAAGAAACCCATTTTAGAAGTGTTCAACTGGAAAATCACTAATCTCACATTAATACACATAAAAAAATGTAATAAAAATGTAAATTTAAAAAAAATCGTTGGAGCCGTTTTTGAAAAAATCGAAAAAAACTGAAAAATTACAAAAGTAAACACCATACTTCCGGTTATGCAATTTTCTTCAAAAGCTTGCTGTCGCATCTACATACTACACAAAACTTATATATGAAGTTTCAAAGCGATATCTCTTTTCGTTTTTGAGATATTCTGTTCACAGACATACACACAGACAGACCAATGAACAAAATGTTGTTTGGGTTCAGGGGACTCTAAAACGTGAAGATCCGTTGAAAACTCAATTGCGAATTTTTGGGGTGAATCCAATGCTTCCTTTATTGTAAAAGGAAGTAAAAATGCGTTGACCACGGAAAACACTTTTCTAACGTGTTGCGCATGCTATTTTTTCACGTACTGTAGGGAAATGCCTAAAATTCAAATCGTGTGCTCTTCTTAGGACATCCTATGGCAGCTAGTTGAGTAGACCACAAATGTACTAGAAGTATGTTCGCTAGCATCACGCCGTATTTAACTATGATCCACAGTAAGCGATGAAACGCAATAGATACACCGGGACTGTAGGACCGGAAAAAGAATGAAGTCCACCCCTACGATATACACTTTATCTCTGAATAACAAGCGGCCATTTTCGTATTTGCTTTAAAACAGCCTAAGTGCGTGCATTTTGTAAAGTGTAAAATCAATTATATAATCATTTTAATCAGAGTCGAATCGTTGACATTTATACGTAATACAGAATATAAAAACACCAATAACAACGCAAGCCTAGTACATCACACTAGGTGCTAAATAGTAATAATAAACCACTTATTAGAAGGTAAAGCTATTACATCATATTATTTTTTAAAACCGAGATGCAGTCACAACTTAATAAAAACAAGTTTTACGACCGCTTTTATATGAATACATTAATCAATTACCAATAAAATGGATAGTTTCAACAATCAGTAATTTGTAATTGTGATTGGACAAGTTTTTAATAAGATTATATGTCACTGATATTTCAATTGAATTGGTAATTGTATTGATGTGGCATAACTTAGATGCTCCTCACAGACATTATATTAATTGATTACTATCTGTAAAGTTTATTTATATTTAGTCCTATATCATACTTAATATTATTGTAAACTTTAATACAGTAATGCACCTAGAAAGCCTCTCAAAAATATTAAGTCACATCTTTGGTTCCGGTTTCGACTTCTACATTCTGAAAGTTTCGCTTTTATGGAAACATGAATTGAAGAAATAATATTTTAATTTTTGTGGAAATACAGCGATATTACTATAACGAAAGTTAATAGTTTGAATTTGTTCTGCATCTTTGGTATACTTTGCTAAGTTAGTCTGATAAAGTTATTTTTATTTCCTTTTACGATAACCCCAAGAATTCGAAATTGGGTTTTCAACAGATGATCACGTTTTAGAGTCAACTGAACCCAAAAAACATGTTTTTGTTCATTGGTCTGTCTGTGTAGACGCCCATGTGTGTATGTATATCTCAAAAACGTAAAGAGGTATGGAGTTGAAACTTGATATGTAAGTTTCGTGTACTATCTAGATGCGACAGCAAGATTTTGAAGAAAATCGCATAACCGAAAGTATGGTGTTTACTCCTGTGATTTATCAGTTTTTTCCGATTTCTTTAAAAACGGCTCCTACGATTTTTTCCAAACTTCACATTTTTATTGCATTAATGTGTATTGATTTGACATAGGTGATTTTCAAGTTGAATTCCTCTAAAATGGGCTTCTTTTGATTTCGTTTTCTTTTTATATTAACGCCCGTTTTCAATAGAACACCCGGTATATTATATTTTTGAATTGCGCTTAAAATTTTAGAGAAAATTTGCCTCTTCAACTAACTCTCTATTTTGTACGGTTTTTGTAGATTTATAATTTTTGAAAATTTTTGACAAATGCTTAAAAATTAAAAATCATATTTTTGGCTAATTATAAGATCACTATAAAAGGAAGTTGTGTACGCGTATCACACCAGATTTTTTTAAATGTAAGCTTCAATGTCTCCTTAAAAGTGTAATAATGCATTTATGCAGAAACAGGTTTAAGCAGTTTTCAAACAATCTCATTCAAAAATTGGAAATATACACAAGCCCGGAATAACTTATGTGTTTGTTCTAGCACTTATAAATTGAATTATTTTACATAAATAAATAAGGGACTTATTGAATTTAAGGGGTTTGACTTTATACAAGTTGAATAACGCCGGAGAAAAGATCTTCAATAATTTATTCATTTTTCTAAATAAAAATATCCGTTGTGTCAGTAATTAGGGTTAATTAGCTGCCGTGTTGATGTTGTAAATATAAATTGAGAAAAATATACTTGAACTTCATGCAAATTAGACATGCCCCAATAGAGAAAGCAAAATATGTAATTATCTACCATAATTCTTATCAGACGTTTGTGCTAGGTCTATTTCCCTTATCTATAGCTTGATAATTATCATAAGTTAGCAGAATAGACGAAATTCTAATTAAACTATATTTTCATTGTGTCAATTATTCACATCGAGACCGTACCTACATATTATGTTTGCCCACTTCAGATTTTTAAGCATTTTGTTATTTGTGCGACATATACAAGTAGTTTCTGTTTACTGCACACCAGTCATGCATTTTTAAATTTCAAGAATGTAAGTGTTTCTCGAAGTTTAATTTGTACAAATTTCGATATTCGAATTAGTTTTAATTAAAATTGCTATTTACATGTTGTGTGTATGGCAGGATTATTAATAAATTTTTAAATTTTTGGGTATCATAAGCAGACATTTATGTAGTTGAGAAATAGTAATTTTTGTATTAAGTGCGCGAAAAGAGTGTTTTTTTATGGCGCATGAGAATGTCAATTTTCGCCGAGACCGCCGTTAGGCATTTGTCAAAAATTTTTAAATTTTACAAATTCTACTGAAACCGTAGAAAATAGAGCGTTAGATGAAGAGACAAACTTTCTCTAAAATTTTAAGCTGAATTCAAAAATGTAATAATATACCGGGTGTTCTATTTTAAATATGAGTTAATAAAAAAAAAGAAAACAAAACAAAAGAAAACCATTTTAGAGGTATTCAACTGGAAAATCACCTATCTCACATCAATACACATTAAAAATTTAATGAAAAAGTAAAGTTTGAAAAAAATCATTAGAGCCGTTTTTGAAAAAATTTAAAAACTGAAAAATCACAAGAGTAAACACCTACTTCCGGTTATGAGATTTTCTTCAAAAGCTTGCTGTCGCATCTAGATAGTACACTAAACTTATATATGAAGTTTCAACGCCATAACTCTTTTTTTTAGATATTCTGTTCACAGACAGACAGGCACACAGACAGACAGATCAATGAACAAAAACATGTTTTTTGGGTTCAGGGGTCTCTAAAACGTGAAGATCTGTTGAAAACTCAATTTCGAATTTTTGGGGTGGATCCAATAGTTCCTCTATTGTAAAAGGAAGTAAAAATAAAGAACACAATTACTCGAAAACGCAAAAATAAAGCTCTGGCTAGAAAGAGAGAAAACCAAAATCAATAAGAATGACTTATATAATGAAAAAATAGATAACGACAATAATTGGATAGTAAACATCATTAACATAAAAATACCACAGGAAGTACAAAGTGTTTTAAAATTAGGACCCAAGTATAACATTTGTAATCCAAAAGACCATCCCAAATGAAAATGTAATTGCTAACATTGATCATGGTGTATCAAATTTAGATAAAGAGAACCAAAGTAAAATAAGGTCTTCAATATGCATTTTTATAAAAAAATAAAGAAATCAAAAACCCTTTTAATAATTATAAGGAAATTTTAATTACTAAAGCGAGGGACATCCAAAAATAGTAATAATAAGCAAAACAAATTAGAACCACAAAATGTTAAATTTGTTAAATGATACTGATACTGATACATACATTTTAAAATCCAAAGATTCTACAAATACAATACAAACTTGCAATGACAAAATGTTGCAAAATTGGCAACAAAACCATTACACTGATAATATTACCTAAAAAACATTAGGTTCACACAACGGGCTTGATGCTCCTAACATTTATGGTTTTCAAAAATTACATAATAAGAGAAAAACGAAGAAGAAATAACTCAAAAAAATTAATTTAGTGTTAAAAATCCATGGGCATTTGATAAAAAATCAAATTACTCCAAAATTATGTTTTTAATTATATGTACTTTAACTATACACATTCCAATATACTTAGCAAGTGAAACCATAAAGCAATACCGGGAAAAATGTAAAAAAGCTAATATACCAAAATACGAATTTATAAAAGCAGTACAATACATTCTCAATTTAAATTATTTCCAATATAACAATCAAATTTACATACAAAAATTTGGAATAGTAATGAGCCAACCACTATGTAGTACTATAGCTGATCGAGTAATGCAAAACATAGAAGAAACGGCACTTTAAGACATTACATACAACAGTACATTATAAGAAATATCTTTCTATCAAAGATTTGTATATTACATTATAATAAGTGCCAATAAATTAAACATACCGATAAATAGTGGATTTTGACGAGAAGTGCAGTATAACTATGATCCATAGACGTTTTGATAAAAATTTTATTGCAGTTACATTTTCCTTGTGTAAAACTGAGTTTGAGTTTAGAACGCCACCTATTTCATTCTTATTTGAAATGTAGTATAATAGGCGATGAGGAAACATGCAATGTCTAGACTAGAAAATCCATAGACTGCCTTGCTCTATGAGTAGTGGTAACATCTAACATCTAACAAGTTAAACCATGCATTATTTTGTATTATTCGTTGCAACTCGCGACTCCATAGTCACAAATGTCCTTAAAAATCTGCAATCTAATGGTGTATCGAATTGCAGAAGACTCGTTGATTAATGGTTAGAATATCTCCTGCAATTGTATGTTGACGAAAGCGTAATAGAAAAAGAAGTTATATAAAGAAAAGAGGAGCCACATATGAAGATGGAGTAAACAATGGGTTTATTAAGTAATGTGGAAATTGTTTACTACAGCAACCACCAATGCTCCTTAACAAAGTATATAACAAAGCATCGAAGAGTACCTAAGGAATAGAGGAACACCATCACCAGTCCGATATTTAAAAAAGGGCAATAAGAATTCCTGTAATTACAAAGGCATAATGTTTCTAAGCTCAACCATAAAACTATTCACAATCATATTAGTATTAACAAAGAACAAGGATTTAGAAGAAACAGGTCAACCTAAGTTGCAACTCGCGCTTAGAAAAATCTGCTGCAACCCCTGAACGCTGTAATAGGCAAAAGTACAAAAAAACAATGATAATCTTGCAACACTTTACTATCAGCTGGATAGCAAACTGTGAATACCCAAAATAGTTCGTAACAAATAGCGTTCAACGGGCCAGTTGAGTTACTCCGGTGGAGAGGTGGACACTAAAATGAGTAAACCAACTTGATTGATCAACAACTCCTAGGCTTCTTGATAAGCTGTAACGCATTATAGAAAGAAAAGGACATACATGCGGCACAATTAACGTGATATTTATTACCAGTAAATGCAGACAAATAATATAAATTGTAATTACGTAGCGAAAGAAATAATTGAATCTATGCTATCTAAAGGCAAGTTACTTGAGCAATAAAGGAAAATTCAATACCAAATCCACGACGTGTACACGTAGCGTTTACAGCATAGCGTATGTATTCTATTTTCAAATGTGTTCTAAATGCACGCATTAGCAAAGGGCAAGGTATGTAAATAGGAAATAACGATATAAATCAATAAAAAATATCACTACATCAATAAATGGCAAATCCATCATAAACAGGAAAATATGGATATAGTTAGCTCATAAAGCTATTCACGCTAATACAGTTTGAATTGCGGTAAAATATTAATTTAAATTAAGGCAAGGTTGTGGCTTATCTGCTGAATCCAGCATCCTACGAAAACAAAGTCAAAACGGGTTAAAATAGGAACTAGTAACTCCTGTCTAAAAATTCAAAGATCCATAAGTACAAAAAAACCGAAGTACAAACAAGTCCTGAAACGATAAAACGCAGTTAGCGTACAGACGCAGAGTGCATTAGAAAACACTTCAGGTTTAATTCGGCCAATTTCTAATCTTAAGTAGAGTAACAAGGAGTTGCCGACTGATAAACACCATGGAATGAAAAATGCATATGAACAACTTGCCAACATTTGTTTCACGACCTAAACTCACCATAAAAACGCCATGTCCATTAAATCCACCAGACGGTGTTTTTCTCAGTATAAATCCGTCATAATAGGGCGAGATGCCAGGTTCCCTAAAAATCTCAATGGTTTGTTGGTTACAAGTTCAGTCAGAAGACGTTCAACTGAAAGACGAAAGATAACCAATAAATTGTTTCACCACCACAGTGGCACGAAATAACCCTAGAAAACCTGATCGCGGAAGAGAGTTCTTAGGCAAGCCCACTAGGACTCGACCCGGCGCCGGCGAGACAAATCATTTAACGAATTAGAGTAGACGATACGCAAAGTTCCAAAAAAGGGCCTGGGAAGTCAAGGAAGTGCGAGACATCACACGCAGATTCGATCAGATAAGCCAAATGACTATTAACGGGATATTAACATAAACTTCAAATCTTCAAAACAAACACCTCGTTTCCAAGCAGGAAAATATTAGACCGGCAAAGCTATTTGATCAAAACAACGCTTTCAGAGGGGCCTAAAAAACCAGTTGACATCGCATTACTTGTGCAATCCAAACTTATACCGCAAGTAAACTCAGCGCTAACCGTGGCAGATAAAACCACGTAATCGTTTAAATTTATACAGCAATAAGTGGCTTTTAAGGATAACTATAGGTGCGGTAAATCACTTGGACTAACGTTAAGAAATAAGGCAAAAATATATGCCTCTGTCAAAATGAAGTTAACACTGCGAAAATGCACTGGAATATAATACACCAGCCTTTATACGTTCCGTCGACCTCGCAAAGGCGTTCGATCGAATATAGCTACAAGATATGATGCAAATATTACCGGAAAAGGGTACACTCCTAGGTTACATCATGATCATTCAAAAACTAAATTTATAGTATCACCAAACTAATTAAGGAGATGGAAACCACCACAGGGATGCGTCTAAGAGATAGCATCAGTCCATTACTCTCTAATATTGCATTGGACACGATCATTGCAAAGTTAGACAGCAAATCTAGAGGAAATTTCTCAGAAGAGTTAGGAATAACACTCCTGGGAAGATCGGTCAGATGGCGCAGTCTGTATCATAAGAATAATTTTACCAACACAGCACACAAAAATAGGTAAGTTGCCTATTAATAGGAGAATAAAAGACAAAAGAAAAAGAAGAAGTTGACGCAGTTTGTTCCTCCACAGAAGAAATTTCAAACTGAATAAACATATTGTATAACGTTGTTAACGTATGTTGCTGTAGTTCATTATAATAATCCATGCACGGTTCATGCGGAGTGTAATTAATTAAAATATTTCTTAGTGATCTTAATACACCCACTTTTGACATTTGTAACATAAGATCTTGGTTTATTGTTGAGTTTCTCTTTGTTTCACAAATACAAGGCCCACGTGAATGTGGGACAATAAATGACAGTGGCAAGTTTTATTCAATACCAAATTCGTATTTGTTATTTACATCTTGAGCCTCTACAAAATTTAGGCCGAGAATTTTTTTTAAATTAAAAATGGATTTCCAGTTGCCAGAAAATGATTGGGCTTAAGAACTGAACATCCATTTTACCTCGTTTTTTACGACCGTTGGCCACTGACCCTACAGTTAAAATTTCGAGACGACACCGTGATGTTAGCAATCAAACTGGATGATTGCATTCGCAGTTTTCAACGGCCGTATTGATCCTTTGTTACATTCGTTGTGGGGCTTCACAGTTGAATTTCCTCAATTTGCCATGTGGTTACGCATGATCGACTCTTCTGAAGCACTGCTAGCATACTTGCGGATTCTGACGGCCGATAACGAGGTTATTTATGGAATACACCCAACGCCCTTTTGTTGGCTATTTTATAGCAAAGTTTGATATTCCACAATCGATTACTTACTCAAATTCAAATACTTCAGTTTCTAATGGAAATGGTTGCCGAGGGCTGTTTGAAACTTTTTATGACAAAAATGTACAGTACACGTTGTGGAAAAGAAATAGAAAGACACACAATTTTAGTTTTTTCTATTTATCATTTGCCCGAGACCTATAAATACAAATTACTGGTATTGCAATAGGGTAAATGGGTACATAGATTACGATAATTAGAAGAAGCAAGCAATAATTAAATTCGCATTTGAAAACAATTGAAACAAAAATAATTTCTTGTCCCTTAGGCGAAAGTAATTGCATAATAATAATAATTTTAGCAAACCATAATTATAATTTTATTTCTTTAGCGTAATTATGTGATAAAATTACTATAACGTCCCGTTATTTCCCGAGAGCAGAGACTAGACTTCTTGGCAACTCTAATTCCACCATTCTAAACATAAATGCAACGAACTATGATGCTGATTTCCTTGTCTATGTAAACACATAATATTTACTATTAGCTTATACAGGTAAATATGAATTCTAAAGTATAAATAAACCGTCTACATTTTCGGAATGCCATTCAATTGATTGATTTAAGAGTCAAAAAGGAAATACCTACTGACGACTACATCGATTCTAGTTTGAAATCGACAATGCATATTGATGCCTATAATAAATGGATCAGCAGCATTATGCTATCAGAGGCTCATTTGCATTAATTTGAATGGCATTTTGGGGAATTATAGTGCTCTTAACTGTATTTAGTGGTGGCATGGATTTGTCATTAGTCATTAGTTTTTACCATAAGCTGATGAAAATTAACTGAAAAAGGTTGCCGAGTCGCGCAGCCAATTTCTTTCTGGATCGGGTTTTAGGGACAACTTAAACGATCCGAACTGTGAAACTAAATATAACATTTAGTTTTAAAAATTTGCATAAATAACTACACTAAATTATTGTTAAACGAACCCACGGATTTAAAATCTCTGCTGAATCTTATCTGTTGCACAAGTATAACCTTGAAAAAACTCGTTTCTGTTAAATTTGTGTAACGATCTAAGACAGCCAAATACTTATTTTCCAGTTTTACGTTAAATCACATCTAAATCTAAGAGTTTTAGTTAATAAAAACTTACAAGCTTCAAGTATAAAAATTTAACTCTATTTATGTAACTTTAAAACTATACTAAAAATCGTGTTTAAGAGTAATTCGATATTATTGTTATGCAAGGAAATTTCTGGAAATACACCGTATGCTAGAGACTCAAAGATTTTTTAAAATTCCAATTGGAGCTTCAAGCAATTTATTAAAGATACTGGAGGATTCGGTACCAGAGCAATGTTTGAATTTTCTTTGTTTTTTGTTTGTATTAAAGGTTAATCGATGTTAGCAAGATGCAGGTAAATAGTGTAGCTATATTACACGCTTTAAATGGCAATTAAAATTATATAAAGTACCTAATACCAGAAGTTATATGAGAGATGAGACACCAGGTCTGGACAAACATGTTACTATTAACATGACGAACGAAGTCTCTAATAGTACGACGACGGCAAACTGGCTGATATTAATTAGTTTGACCGAAAATCCAAGTACGAAGTTGTAGTTAGAGCAGCATATTAGTTGCAGCATTAGACATATTTTTTCCTTCCCTTTTGTCTCAACTGAAATTCCAACATTTGTACCAATCCAACCGCTACAGGATTGCTCAATTGACTATTGCTAGAACACTTAAGACTGCCATTAGTAGTTTATTCATAAAACAAGTAATAACGTATTTACTACCTCAAACATAACTATTTGCTAGATATTATGTATGACTGATGAAAAAACCAACTAAATAATGAGCGAGTAGTGAAATTATTTCTTTGCAAGGTTCTTCAATAGCACACAGTTTTTAACCGTTTCTGAATTAGGAACGATAGCGGGACAAGGAAGTTAACATTTGCATATATGAGGTTGCTAAACCGAATTCGCGCGATAGGTCTACAGCGTCCGAATTATTGTATACTTCAATTATTACCGTAAGGCCGAAAACAAGGGCTTGAAATGCTTTAGCACTTCTTCGGCAATAATATTAATGCGAACAAAGGTTGTCAAATGCGACCAAAAGCAACGAAGCCAACAGGCACTACAAATATTTTAAAACCTAATAGCCAGTCGCAGCTAACTTACAAGCGCGCAATAAGCAATGCTGCAGGTGACAGATCTCCATGGAATCCAACAATCTGCATAGAATCATAGCCCCAAACAGTGAGTAAAGCACTTTGCAATAATATCTACCGTATTCACACGAAATATGCGTTTTCGTGTTCCATAAAGCTCGAACACGAAGGGGTAACGGAAATACTTAGAAATATGGCCATGGGGCAGGTTCCCAAAGCTGTGAGGTTGAACTCTTTCCAGGTGAGATGTGGAATAGCACTAGGAAAAGGTCCATTAAAGGGCCTCAGAAGCAAGATAATCGGTAGTGGCAACAGAGCCCAGGAGGAAAAATATTAAATAGGGTAAAAGGAGGCCTGGAATAACTATTAAATCGTTAAGCGACGTACAAGAGCAAAGCCCAGACTGACGTATCGAGGTTGGACGGAGACCAACGTAAATATTGCTTCTGGAATACTTTCTAATCCTGGCATAACTAGATTGATTTTACCTAATACATACAACAGATATATGCTGAGCTACCTTTTCAAAATATCGAAGGATTCAAATCCGCATATACTAAAACTCAGTAAAATTAACCATACAGCACTAGAAGTAATCTATCAATCAATCTCCCAAAATAGACACAGGAAATCGCTCCCTCTATATATTGGCAATCTTTCAGAAAATTCCAAAAATATCCCCAGGGCAAAAATTCTCTAAGCTTACGCAAAAATAAAAAAATAAATGAGGAAGAAAAATGCACACTAGTAAATAAGCGACGCCCTCACCTACATCATAATAACTGAAAATAGCTGAACTCATAACAATTCCTGAATATTGAATCATGTAAAATTTACACGTAACAAGTTAGAATAACGGACTTGCTATCAATAACGCATACGATACAGTTCTTCTTAAGCATAGTGATGGTGATTTAGAACTAAACTAATTCAAATGTTTAAAGTAACGAAAGGTTTTCTGCAGGGATTGTCCACCTCATCTACCCTATTTAAAATGTATTTAGCTCAAACGCTTAAAACATTGAAAAGAGACTGCAAAGGAATGGGGACATCCATTAGAGATACCTATCTACACTCAGCTTCGTTGGCTACCAAGTAGGAGTTGCCCAAGTCTACGAAGATGTAAGAAAACTCCAAGAAAGATATAAAAGCTGGATTTGCAATAAACCTTGAAAACATTGAATATCTAAATACTTATATCAGAAGGAGCATTTCCAAATTTGGAAAAACAAATCGAGGAATTCAGAGGAGGTAAAAAGAAATACTATTGTGTATCCGGCAACTAAATGCATTTCTGTGGGATAGAGATTTTACCATAAACATACAAAACTATCGTCGAGA
Source organism: Agriotes lineatus (assembly GCA_940337035.1). NCBI lineage: Eukaryota > Metazoa > Arthropoda > Insecta > Coleoptera > Elateridae > Agriotes > Agriotes lineatus. The sequence continues at coordinate 145,497 of CALNHX010000822.1, forward strand.
GCATCATGACAGGTTGGGCTGACACCTAGACTACAGACAAAATATATCAGGGCGAGAGAGCGATAAAGATGAATGCAGAAAAGATGGCACCACGTACATAGCGGAGACCCGTGTGAGGTTGCTTGTACCCCATCGGGCGCCTTCCCATGTCGCGAATAGGGAAACGCTCACTAGATATGGTGGGTACCAGGGAAGTAAAATACTTGGGACTAGGGTGCACAAAAACTAGCAAAGAAGACGAAGGTGCTCCATGTTAGGATCGGTACTCCTACGGTGTCTGTTTTCGTATTAGGAGCGGCCTAAATATTTCTGGTGGAAGGCAGTAGTAGTCATCAGTACTAGGGCAAGAAATAGAGGGAAGGCTTCAAAACGGTATGTTCTAGATTACTTTTTTCGTAGAGATTTCAACCAATCAGAAGGCTGGATTTAGTTAAGTTATCTTTATACTATAGTAACTTCACTAAGCAACGCAATACATAACTTTTATCAACTTGATGTTGTTTTCATGGAGATGACTCTCAGCTAGGTTAATGCAAACAAATCGAGCTGCCAATAAAATATTTATTTGTTCTTAATATTAAAATTTACTCAAAAAATAATCAAATCGAATACAATGCGTACTTCGAACAGGTTATACGTCTCAAACTTCCTGCAAAATAACAAATCGTGTCAGTTTGACAGAATAATCCTCCCGGTGACGCGGTCGGATTATTTAACCTGTCAAACCGATCCTCTTTTATTATTGTGCAACAAGTTATCGACATATAACCCGATAATATCGAAGTACTTATAGTATTACTTCTGATTATCATACGCCACAACTTTGGTTAATCGGTTATGATACTGCGATGCAGAAGACAAGAGAAAGCTATTCCATTATTTTTTCCCAAGTGAAAGTAGTCAAATGAAATGTCGAATTCGGATAATATAAGTATTATACGGACACTTTTATTTTTATAGCTGTCAATCAAATTTTAACTGACCCAATTAAAAACGCGAATTAAACCGCGAATCAATTCCGCGGATCGATCCGATTGATCTAATTAATTTTCATATGTGCTACTGATTAAATTACGCATTAGCTTCTGATTAAATTACGCGGCGGCCATTTTTAATTTTCTTCTGGAATTACGCGGCGGCCATCTTGGTTTTCTGGCGCAAATATTTGAATTTTAAATTTTTCAGATTTTTTTCTCCCAGTTTTTGAATTTAAACTTCCCGGGTGTCCGCCATCTTGGTTTTCTGCGAGCGCCCTACCTTTTTATTTTAAAATTTTATAAAACCAGAGGCCCGACTGATGCCGCACTAACTCGTTTTAAACCATTGTACTCTGTTACCTGGTGCGGCAGATTCCTGGGCCTCTGGTTTTACAAATTTTAAAATAAAAAGGGATGGAGTCATTGCGTGCGTCACACATCAGACAGGTTGGCTCTTGTAAAATTCATCGATGACGAATTACGACAAATAGTAATAAAACGGCAGCTTACGATCAAGTCTTTCGATAAAATATATATCAAACCCTATTTAGAAATTTGTACATGGCTTAATTTATATGAAATATTGTTTGAAATTGCAAATAGAAGGGTTTTAAACTAGATGTTTTCTTAATTATGCAGAGAGTGCTCGTTTATACCGGGGAGGCAGGTTGGCCGAATGGTTAAGGCGTCCGATTTAAGCTCTGATCTCGAGAGAGAATACGGGTTCGATTCCCGTACCTGCCATATTTTTTTTATATATTTATTATGAAAGTCTTGATTTTAAGTAGTTTATTCACGACGGCTCTACCAGAACAAACGACTGAGCTCCTTTTCGACTAAAATGGACCAAGAGCGGAAGATGTTGATTGTATCGCCGGAATTTGTCCAACGTCTTAAGTCTAGCGAGAATACGGAGAAAAATATATTATCACAGCTTGATGACGAAATGCAAAAAGTTTTAAAGTCCAAATTAACTGATCACGATAAATGGGGGCAGTACAACCAAGTCTTACAAAGATTCCTTCATTTCACAAACCAGGCACGGCAGCCAATCAAAATACCTATTGAATCAACCAGTAACAGCCTATCAAATGCCGTTATTTTATCTACACTTCCCAAAACTTTTAAGAAAAAAGCTGAAGTTTTCCTACGCATTTTGAGTGCCTCAAACGATGTGAGCTGGGATCACAAGGATGCCGTTACTATAAAGGGTGAAATTTTACCGACGTCTAACATAGTCGATTTAGTTCACGACACTCTGAGGCCTCGAAAAACTAATAATCCACCCGGACGCTTACAGATTGCTGATTACATCAAAGGCCTTAACATTGCTCAAGTGTTGCTAACTAAACCTAAACAGCAAAAGAAGACAGCCCTGACTGATACTGCAGGAAAAACCGAAATGGAAACTGATTACTGCGAGTCCGATTTAAAATATAAATTAAAAACACCAGCTACTCATCCAAGTCCACATAAAAAAGGTTCAGTCAGAAGAACGCCGATAAGGAAACGCCTCCAAAAAAGGGCCGTTATAAAAATGCCTGTAAGGCAGATGTCATCAACATCAAAAACGAAGGAAATTCTAGATTGGGAGCATCTTAAACTTTAAAATGACACAATGAAATTCTGATTTTATTACTTGCAGCCTTTTTAATTTGAAATGTTGTGCACCTCAAACTACAGTTTTGTAAATTGCTAGCGAATTTTTAGAAAATAAGACATTCAGCTGTACATTTATTTTTATATTATTAAGTATTATACGAAATAAGAACAATATATTTGTTTATTACAAAGTGATTGTGTTTTTTTATTTCTACTCTGCTTTTGTTTTTCACGAATCTGCAATAATTACAAAATCTAAAACTAAAATATTAATATTTGAAGTTATTTTACAGTTACAAAGTGTAAAATTTCAAAAAAATCAATCTACGATTTCATAATGGCGTGATATAATTTAAAAATTGTGATTTCTTTTAATTTTGTGCGATACATTTTATAAAAAGTGTAAAACATTTGCAAATTTTTCAACGAAATAGTGTGTTTTATTCAGGTTTATGTTAATTTGTGATCAACATACATATATTTTGTACCGGGTGACTATAAATTATTCTGATTTTTTTTCTTAGGTTGGCACTGTTTATGTTGGTGGCACTGTAAGTATATGTCAAATTCAATGTTCGCAGGTTAGGTTTTGCGTCATTCTGTGTCAAAAATGACGCAAAACCTAACCTGATAACCTCGAATTTGACATAGACTTACAGTGCCACCAACATAAACAGTGTCAACCTAAGAAAAAAAATCACAATCATTTATAGTCACCCGGTATAATTTCAAGTGGTATGATGTCAGTTTTGTAAAATTTTAAGTGAAATGACGCTGCCAGAACAATTTTTTCAACGAAATTACGTGTTTTTATTCAAATTTATGTTAATTTGTGGTCAACATACATATATTTTGTATAATTTCAAGTAACATGATGTCAGTTTTTGTAAAAATTTACGTGAGATGATGTGTAATTGGGTGATTTTATAAAATTTTCATCGTGTGTTGAATTAAAATGTCATTTTTTGTATAATTTATGTGACATGATGTCGCTTTTTTAAAAATTTATGTGAGATGTTGTGTAATTGTGTGATTTTTGTTCAATTTTGAGTTAATTTTCGTAATAAAAATGAACAATGAGCCTACGTAACTGAAATTTTGCTTATCGAGATGCTTGTGATAGAAGATTTTTCAATGAAATTGCGTGTTTTGATGGTGTCAGAACATTTTTTTCAACGGATTGCGCGTTTTTATTCAAAAATTATGTTAATTTGTGGTCAACATACATATATTTCCATCAAAAGCATAAGAATTTTTGAATTCTGTTTATCGAAATGATTGTGGTAGTAGATTTTTTCAACGAAATTGCGATTTCTTTTAATTTTGAGCGATGCATTTTATAAAAAAGTGTAAAACATTTGCAAAATTATGCATAGTTTATGTAACATGATGTCGATTTTGTAAAAATTTATGTGAGATGATGTGTAATGCGTGATTTTTGTTCAATTTTCGTCGTATGTTGAGTAAAAATATCGTTTTTTTGTTTAATTTCAAGTGACATGTCAGTTTTTGTAAAAATTTATGTGAGATGATGTGGACCAGAACATTTTTCAACGAAATTGTGTGTTTTTATTCAAATCTTACTAAAACTGCAACAAGTTAGAGCAAATTTATGTTAATTTGTTGTCAACATGCATATATTTTCATCAAAAGTATAAGAATTTCTGTAATAAAATGCACAGCGAGTCTACGTTACGGCAAGTTTGCTTCTAGAAATGTTTGTGATAGATTTTTCAATGAAAATGGAACAAAAATATTGTTTTTGTCGTTTTTGGTTAGAACTTTTTCAGCGAAATTGTGTGTTTTTATTCAAATCTTACTAAAATTGCAACAAGTTAGAGTTACGTAGTTTGAAAATTATTAAGATATCATATCGATGCCTATCCACGCCAAATACTGTTGTTGTAGAGAATTTGAAACTGAGCTAGCATGAGTTCTCAAAAATTTGAAAAAGTACACGTTTGGATATACTGCTGGGCCATAATTATCTATATAACAGCAATGAGATAACATGAGCAAGAAGATAATACGTATTGCTTGAGTAAGAAAGAGATAGCCATACAAAAATTATATTAGTAGGCATGTTTATACTTGACCAATGGCATAATTAAATTAAGAGTCAAGCCTTCTCGAATATTTGCTACTATGTTTATCTCTTTCTTACTCAAGCAATACGTATTATCTTCTTGTTCATGTTATCGTATTCCGTGACGCACAATGCAAAATTGTCTCCAACGGTTTTAAACAGGCCTCTTTTTGAAATTTGATCGAAGAACAAAATGTATTTGCTCTAGTAAAAATTGATATTATTATGAAATTTGCGCATAAACTAGATAGCATACGTTCTGTTGGGGCAAATTATAAAAATAAAGTAATTATTTCTATTCATATAGCTTTCAAATTTCGATGGTCGAGAGGAAATTTCCAACTATATAGTAGGTAGGGACAATGAGAATCTCTGTTGGGACAATGGAAATATCGTTAATCCACTCATGCGAGTCACTCATATTAGAAAGATAAAATAATTAATTATGGCAAACCCAGTTGCAAAAGCAGTTTTTTAAAATTACTAGACCTCGTTTAATAACACAGGCAAAGCATTTCCAATTTTATAAATAACATTTTTGAAAAAATAATTTGTTTTAAAAGCACACGCAAGTGTTGAACTTTTATTAGCATTCAAGTACGATGTTCTGTAGCTCAGTTGGTTAAGCCCTCAGACTCGTAATACTGCGGTTGCTGGTTCAGATCCCGCTGGGGTCCGACGCAAATAGCTTTTTTTAAATTAAAATAAATGTGAGAAAACCAAGATGGCGGACACCCGGGAAGTTTAAATTCAAAAACTGGGAAAGAAAAAAATCTGAAAAATTTAAAATTCAAATATTCGCGCCAGAAAACCAAGATGGCCGCCGCGTAATTCCAGAAGCAAATTAAAAATGGCCGCAGCGTAATTTAATCAGAAGCTAATGCGTAATTTAATCAGTAGCACATATGAAAATTAATTAGATCAATCCGCGAAATTAATTAGGTCAATCCGCGGAATTGATTCGCGGTTTAATTCGCGTTTTTAATTGGGTCAATTAAAATTTGATTGACAGCTATCAAAATAAAAGTGTCCGTATACTACTAATATAGCAACTGAGCAAAACCAACCTTCGAATACAAGAGTCGTGCCCGGCAGGAGCAGTAACAGGGCTGTTCAGGTCGTCATGGAGCGAAATCCCTGAACAAATATAGCAACGCGGAACGTCAGAACTCTCTTGAGGGTTGATAGATTAGAAGAATAAAAAAATTAGATGAGAAAGAGATAGGAATTATAGGAATATTAAAATAAGCTGGGACGGCTATGCAGATTGTTGAATGATGGATATACACACAATGTATGGAATAATCGATAACGTACCCGAAACAACAAGCAGCAAAGAAAATATAATGCGATTTCAATTCCGTCGTAGGAGGACAAGTCGACAAGAATGTAGGAAAATGAGAACCAAAATATAAAGAAGAGAAAAATTTATAGAATTCTGTAAATAAAGAATGAAATAGAAGACATAAAAATAAAAGCAGAGGAAGACCACAGACCAGTTGGACAGACTGTTCAAAGTGAGGAGCAGCGTACGACTGGATGGGAAAAACACACAAGAGACCAGAATGAGAAAATCTAAGGGAGGTTTAAGTCCTACGATGGATGTAATGAGCTGGAGAAGAAGAAGACGAAGAAACAAAGAAAACTAGTAATAAGTAATACTTACTTAGAATTGCCTACACACAGATGCATCTGGAAATGCCCGGAGATATAGGAAGCTACCGAATTGATTATGTAACCGTAAAACAGAGATATAGAAATCAAATAAAGTCAAGTAAAAGTTACCCGGGAGCTGATTTAGACATCGACCACAGTTTAGTAATAGCAAAGTGCTAATCACAAACCAGTGAGAAAGTAATATAATATAGGAAATTTAAAGACAAATGTAGAATTAAGAGATAAATATAATAAACGACAAGAAAAAATACTACAAGATGAAAAGAATAAGGACCAAACACTAGCAGAACAGTGGTTGACAATAAAAAAACCATTAAAACTATACTAGAAGAGTGTTTAGGAGAATAACAGGGAAAACAATAGAAAACATAGATAAACGTAGGAAACTAATAAAATAAAAGAATGTTGCATAGAATACAAGACCGGACAAGAATAATAGAGACTATAGAAGAAAAACGGGGAAAACGGATAGGATACATGTCAAAACACCATAGAGTCATAATAACCTTAATTGAAAGAAAAATACAAGATAAACGACCAAGAGGTACAATAGATTAGTCAAGTTATAAAAAGGACAGAATGTGACAACTACTTCAACAAGAAAGTAAATCAAGGCCGAAACGAGTGGAAAAGACTACACTGACAAGGAAATTCCTTTTTCACACAAACAATAAACATAGAAGAGAACAGAATAAATTGGTATACAGGGTGTTTGTAGATCGCTAGACAGCTCATAACTTCATTAATAATGGATATATAAAAAAAAACTTTTGTTTGTTTTAAATGCCAGTGCACAATCTACAAATTGACGTAAACCAATTTAAGCCATGGCCTCCTATTTTTTCTCAGTGATACACGACTTTGGTTTTTTAAATAGAACACCCTGTATATTTTTAAATATTTGCAATCAGGGTTAAAGGTGCTTTATGATAGCATTCTTAAATTTAAACTTAGGAACTTACTATTTTTCAAAATTAAAAAGAGTGTTTAGGGAACGAAGGCCATAAATTATGCAAAATCACTAACAATCGAACAAGAAATGCAAAACAAACTCCACTTGGTTCTAAGAATTTCACAGGACCGAATTATAGCACTAAACGTACGAAAACAATTGAAAACTATGGTTTTTTAATTGGAGTAATATGAGTTTCATTAACAATAACATTTATTTTTAAATTGTTTTACGTATTTTTTATAAGCTATTTCTAAACGAAATGGCGAATATGATACACCGTTGGAAAGCCCTTTTATTGTAGTTTTCAACAGTTTAATGAAACTTATATTGTTCCATTTAAAGAAACACAATTTTCAATTGTTTTCGTACGTTTGCTGTTATAATTCGGTCATAAGAAAGTTTTAGAGTCAATTGGATTTTGTTTTGCATTTCTCGTTCGATTGTTAGCGATTTTGCGTAATTCATGGCCTACTTTGGCTAAATTTAAATTTAAGAATGCCATCATAAAGCACTTTTAGTGCTGATTTCAAAAATCTAAAAATATATAGGGTGTTCCATTAAAAGAAAACAAAGTTGTGTATCACTGCGTAAAAATAGGAGGCCATGGCTTAAATTGGTTTACGCCAATTTTTAGGTTGTATATTGGAATTTAAAATAAAAGAAAGTTCTTTTCGATATGTCTATTATTAACGAAGTTACGAGCTGTCTAGCGATCTACAAACACCCTGTAGATACGTACGAAGAGCTAGCGACAGCACATGGATACACTTCATCATGGACTAGAGTTCAATGGGCAGAAGAAAAAGCCGAGGAATTCATGGAGGGATGGTGCGACTGCATTAATTGATAAAAGCACTATGCTGAATGAAGGATGAGAAAATAGAGTGAAATGGACAGCTGTATGAGGATAGTAATATGGTATAGATTGTGTTATTCTTTCCTGTACATTGTTACAGGCAAAATGCGTTACGCATTATGGTCCTTTAATAGCCTTGTTTGACTTTGCACATTTTAGTCCCCTGTCCAAACGTTCGGTGTTTTACAGTTATCGAGGTCGTCGAACTAGTGTTCAACGACTTTCAGTCGCGTGAGATGAATTACTGATCCATTGTCAACCGTAACTAGGACAGGTAACATTCAATTACCTTCGCGCGCTTGCGGCGATGCTTTCTGTCCCTGACTCTTTTTTGCTAGCGTCTTCGATAAAGGGCCAGTTCTACAATGCAAGTATATACCTAGCATAAGCTGTACGAGGTATAATTGTCATAGTTTCCTTTGTTATAGTAATCGTTTCTAGGGTATTTATTCCCCGGATAACTTTATACCTGGTTTGTACAAGCGACCATTGATCTCAAGTGTATACTTCGTATTAACTGTTGTCTTAGTTTGAGGATAGTTTATAGTGACTTAATAGGGCAAGAATAGAGTTCTAGCTTACTTACGCTACCACGGATTTGTATGGTTGATTTATCGAAGATATTTGGGTCTTAATTATCCAACGCATTTGATTGCGGTTTTTATTCTGGCGTTGCGATTTAAGACTTGGAGCTGTACGCTGAAGGTATGTGTATGCTTTTCTTTTCTTTTTCTACATTCTAACTCGGGGATTTTAGAGCCGACTTGGAGTCGTTAAAGTACGAGAAGTTTGGTCGTGCTATTAATTTGGTATTAGAATTTGTAAGCATTGCCGAGTTTTGTGTTTGTTGCGTCCTTATTGTGGCTCCCGTTTTGCTTCTCCGGTTAGCATTTATTTCGAACAGTCATTGCTGTGTCCCCGCTTGCTCTGGTGACTTTTTCTGGTGTCTGATTGTTGCTGTTTTGCTTTGCGGTGCTGTTTCGCAGCATTGTTGGCAGTATAAAAACACGATCCTGTGTTGCAATAATTGTAAAAACAAATCTGCACATTAAGTGCACCATAGAATTGAAATCACCGGCTAGTTTATCAGTAATTACTGGTGCATTTATGGAACATTCTAAATTTCTACATACTTGATGGCATACTATTATCGTCGCCCTAATACTGCGGTATCATGGTAAATTTATAATTGGCCGCTAATTTGATCTGCTCAGAGATATGTTACCTATTTAAATAGTGAAGTCTGTTATGTGCAAGCTAAACTTCTATAAACAATTAATGGCGGCAGTAGAGTTGGCTGTATTGTTGTCTTTTGCCTGTAGCTTGGGTCGCGTTTGTGTTTTACGCCAGTGCTCAAATTAATTGATGTAACATTTTGTATAATATTCATTGTCGTTAATTAATATAACCCTGTTCATGCGTACTATGGTTTTGCGTAGGGCCAATGCAAGCAGCTGAGCTGTCAAACCTTTGCTAAGTCTGTTTCAGAACGCAGCGAATTGAGTACGCATAATACCTTAGTGAGTGTCCGAGTTCTCGTAAGCTAATGGATTTGTCGGTTGTACAAAATTCTTGGGAGCCCCTTGATAATTTGAACACTCTTTGCTAATTATATAAAAACCGCACACCGTCTTCACTGTAGCTGGCCGGTGCTCCAGTATCTGCATATAGCCTGATTCTGTGGCTTGAGTCGAAAATTGTACGTTCGTAGTAAAATAATTATTTACCCCCAGTTGGTGGCAGCATGGAGCATAAACGTGAACAATAACAAAAGCAGAGAACAAGCGATGGAGGCTTGTAAAATGCATGCAAAAAAAAATGCAATTCACGTAATACAACAAGAAATAGAAACTTGCTAGACACACACCTAGACAAATTTACCAATCCAACATTAACGACTATGTCTGGGGACAGATTAGTAGAAAGGCATGTGGCGTAAAAACGATGCCAATGTGAAGTATGGGAGGGTCTTCGCTGACATCGGACGAATATAATGTTAATTGCAAAATCAACTATAGAAATGCCGATAGTTTCGAAGGGGATCGCACATATAGTGTGAATGTGTACGAATAATATCTGTGCATTTAGAACTATTAAACTAAAAAATCTGGTTCTACTGTATTTTTACTAAATGTAAAACTGTTATGTGACTGGAGCGTAGTAGTCGTTTCGCATTGTCTTCTAAGTTCGTACAGCTTGCAAGTTGTTAGCGATGGAAAATAGCTAGGAATTAACTGCGTAGCGTCTAGATTGGCGGGTTTCTGGTGGAACGGCTACAGTAATAGCGTAATAATTTCGATTCGCGCCATAACCTATAGTCCCAACCTTGACCATCCCAAGCATCATTTGCATTTTTTGTGCGTCCTGTTAGGCGGACGAGACGGTGTGTTTGGTCACTGGCGCATAACAACTATTCATTATGCACGCATTTCGGCTGGGACTTGGGACTGACCGTCTCAAGGATAACTCTAGTCTGCTAGGCTGCATTGCCAAACTAATTTATTTAAAACGAGTTTTTGTCTTCTCAATTTCGGCGATATTATTTCCCCGATCCGCAGATCGCAGACGAGCTAATTGTCGACGCGGAGCTCATTTGCTTACGTAATACCCGTAAAAATTAATCTCGGTGGTACCATTTCCGCCTGCACTGGGTCATGCGGCATTTACCAAAAATGCTAAAAATAACGCCGCCATTTCCTGTCGCGAATGCGCGAAGTAGGCTATCTCGGCGGAGGCCGAGGATTAGCCGCCTCGGATCCATTTTAATCGTTTTCAAATAATTAGATATCTCCGAACTAGTTCGGCGCTTGGTAACAGCTTAGTGACAGGTCTATTTTTGGTGCATGCAAAAACCGCTGATGGACTGCGCGATTGTGCATCACGGCGGGTCGTTCTTGCACTCCGTTTTCCAAACCCGAATTAATGATCGGATCGCCGGCTTATTGAGCGGCCGTCCATAAATCATGGGGCCCCGCTGGAGAAATTATCGGGAAAGAAAGTACATTTCGAAAAGCTGCATTTAGATATTGCTGTTGTGACCCATAAAAAAGATATTTAACACCGCAGCGACGGCTGCATTTATAAATATGATGTCGATGAAAGTAAAATATTATGTAGGAAGACCTAGACAAGTTTTTAAAGAGAAAATTGGAAATAAACTATTTAACTGGCATTAATACAGTACAAGTATAGTAGTGATGTCAGCTTTAGTTACTTTTTGGTACTTGTAACTATTCATTACTTTTTGTTGTAGTATTCGTTACTTTGTATTTGCTATCGAGTACTCGTTTATTTTACGCGCGTCACGCAAACATCCACAGCCAGTTCGCATCGAGTACCTGAAAGTTCAGCTATCAGCTTGCTAGAGTATCCGTTCTTATTACATCGAGTGGCAAGTACTCTCGGCATTCACGGAGTTCCTATAGCTGACGTAAACAAACAAAACTGAATGTTTACCTACCTCTTTCTTTTTCAGAATTGAGAATTGCACTCAGGGCTTATGTATATATATATTCAGATTGTCTGCAGGTACTAGGTACACACGGTAACTAGATACAGAGACGGTTTGCGTGTCTTAAAATTTTAAACCGTCTCTGTATCTAGTTACCGTGTGTACCTAGTATATATCTATATATATATTGCAATGGTCTTTAGCCCTCAAATCAGCTCTGATTGCAGTACAAGCAAATAACAAATCAAATCACTAAAGCACAGAGTTGTAATAATGCAGGCATCTGAGAAAATTCACATAAATTGCCAAATCATAATAACACTGGTATAAATGGCCAATGACATTGATTGTATTCGAATAGGCACAGAAATGTGGAAACTCAAGTTCCGTGTATTGGGTTTAGCGATATGATTTTGAGCATAATATAATAGATTTGCACAAAGTAGAAGCCGAATCTGAATTAATTAGGAACTGGCACAGAAAGTTCAAGTTAGACACAGCTTAAAAAAGGAAGCGTAAAAAGTAAAGTCATTAGGGAATGAATAGGAAATGAACATTTTTAGAATAAAGGTGAGAATAAGAATGACCAGAAAGATAAGGCAAAGAACATAGAAAAGCCAGTCTTGTCATTTATTACATGAAAATACAAGACTTGGGAATTTGAGGAGATTGCAGTGGCAAGAAATTAGATGAAATTCAAATAACAGAAAATGAGACAATATTGGTGTATTAAAAAACGATTCAGTGTAGTGATAAACAATGGGCATTTAAGTGTTATAAAATCAAGTGAGTGGCGGATTAAAACGATGAGAAATGAACAATTCAAAAGACAGTAATTTTAGCATCTAAGAAATTGTAATTAAAATGATCAAATATGTTAATTTAGTTTATAAGATATGTAATTGGACTTAGTTGAACTTCCTGAAGATAAAATTTGTAGACAGTGTTTTGTCAGAAACGACAAAGAGAGCAATTGTTTTAATAAATTGGTGAAAGTTGCCTGAGTTTTGCTCTGACTTTAATTAAAGAAATTTAGTAGAAGGCATAAAATTATAAAAATAAAAATAGCACCATCGTGATCAGCGAATTGCAGTGTATCAGCACAATTGGAGGCAAGAATTTCCACGCACTTGAGATATTTTCGGTCCGAGGTGACTTCGGCAGGTTCGGCCAGGTGACAAGATCTCGCAGAACCAAATTGCGGCATCGTGGGAAGACCTAGAGTGTCAAGATTGTTCCGGCAGCTCCGCACACCAGGTTCCAACACAGCACAGCAATCCGAGCAGTCCGGGGGCGAAGATTTCAGCCTCAAGCACCATAAGTATGTTGCGACTCCTACGGATGTGAGGTTAGTGTATTCTGAAATTTTTATCCGCGCGATTGGCATGAAAATCACATCATACCTTACTTACGACCTGGAGAATAAGAATATCATAACAGTTCCTGTGGATGGCGAGGTGTTTTCCCAGGATTTGAAAAATAAATCGTTAGTTGGAGGTGCCAGTAAACATATGCCATTTTAAGCGTCCTTTTAAAATGGGCCAATGATAGATTTGCCTGAAAAACAATAGAACGATAAGACGCTACTTGAAGGCGCAATTATTTAGAATCTTACCGTAAAGATCTGTTCATTTAATTGTTTGAAAATTCAGTTTAAACGCGAGCTGACGAATAACTTGAACTTGTGCGAGATTTTGACATTTCAGAATAGCGACGGCGCAGTACGCCTAATTTTTAGTTCACCCGTCTACTCTTCCAGTGGCGTATCATTAAGATTTTAACGTACAAATTTAGGAACCTCAGACCCGAGAGATTGAGTTTTTATTTTCATGTCTCTGTTTTCAAACGAGCTAGCGAAGTTATTATATCAGATGAATGGATTAAATAAAGGGCAAACTACCTTAAGAATAATTCTCAATTTGGCGTACCCAACAAAATAAGTTAATCAGTCAGTTTGATCTTAGCAAATGATAAAACTAAATATTGTGTGGTGACCTATTTTATTTGCACCTTTTTAATTACATCATAATTATAATAGTACACAATAGCTAGATAAGGGTCATTGCAATATATACAGTATGTTGGCAATAAAATAAAAAGGAAGGTTAAACTTCAGTGACTTTAAAAATGTAATGAATACTTTTGTAAGTTGATATCCGTTACTTCGGAGTAACGGGAATTTGTGTACCGAATACTAACTTTTCTGACATCGCTAAAGTATAGCCAATCACTTCTGTGCAGCTTCTAGCAAAGATATGTGAAAAGTTTAATTTTTAGTTTTCACAAAATAACTATTGACTCAGATTATAAATAGCGTTAAACGGGCAAGCGTATTGGACTCACTAAAAGAAGTGGGAAGACTTTTCAAGTTCCTTAAATATTTTCGAAAGAACTAGTGATGTGCTTTATTTGACTTTACTAAACGTACTTCTAAGAATGGCGATTTATAATAATTTAAGTGTAACAATTTTAATTTAATAGTGGGTCAGGAAAATTGCCAGTAAATGAATAATAATACTACGTAAGGCACTCGATTGTGTACGTGTAGCCCATAAACGTTTGCTTTAGTTATCGCGACTTAGCGTCGGGTGTATTAGATTTAAATTAATAGAGTTCAAATATGCCCTACTATCAATGTGTAGTCATTTGCGTGTTGAAGGCGGTGTTCCGCGGGGCTTTGTCCAAGCATATGTCTTTTTCTCTAGCGATACTACTCATGGTTACTTTGGAAACTGCTTATAGTCCGCAAATACTATTTTTAGCGGCCTAATTTGCATAGTAGCAACTTATCAACACTTCAGAGGACCAAATTTGTTTATAAAAAGCTATGTACAAAATAAAATAATTTGGATTTTGGGGAGGTTATACAATTTTGTTGTGTGGAACACGTAAGCAAAACATTTTAGGAGACTCATCCGGTATAACGTAAACATCCATAATCATCTGATAAAATTCTGTTCTGCGTACTTGCTACATAATAGTTATTTGTATTTGTATACCTAAGCCACGAAATGACTATTTCGCGTACCGAGGAATGTCTGGCCGGTGAGACGAAGTTGAGTCCGCCAAATTATTCCGAGGAAGTCAACCATTTCGCGAACGTGGCATACACATTAAAAATATCATCATGTTCTTCTTGCGTTCTTGCACATAGAAAAATGACCGCATCTCTATCTCTGTGTTACTACAGAAAGTCTAACAAATTACCACACGACTTTCTTTTACTGCTTTTAATGAAATAATTTTGCATTTTTTTAAAATAAATTCCTACAAAACGTTACCTAATTACCTAAAATAGGTGACAAGTTTTAAACATCTTGGCCCATTATTTGTAGAGTAAAATTGTGTAAAAATAATTTTTTTTTTAAGAACTAGAGGCCTTACAAAAAAGCTTTTTTTGGCAAAGATATAGACAATTGCATAGTATACCTATAAAACAGTGTTTTAAAAATTAGTTTTTATTATTAATTTTTTGGATTTAGAGGAAGTTTTTAGAAAAGTTAAATTTTGCAATGTTCCCAAAAATTATATCTTTAAAAAACGCTTGAAACAAAACTTATAGATAATTGCATAATGTGTAACTTTGTTCTAAAAAATTTTAGTTTTATTAAATAATTAGAAAATTGTAAAAAGCGGAAAAACATAATAGTCAAGTATAAAGTAGCCTACCACTTCCAGGTAGCATATTTTTATAAAAAAATCACTGCGTTTTCCAAATTTATATAAAAAAACGTAAGTAGATATACATGTCGATCTATTATACCGTCTGGGCTGTAGAGTTGACACAAGCAGAGTGACTTCGAAAATACTTTTTCTGAATCAGAAGACGCCTAATCGGATATTGTCACAAACATTTTGTGTTCCAAAATTGTCATGATTAGGTACCTAGCTACCATCGGGAGCATAGAAAAGTGTGTATTGATGTGAGATACGCGATTTTCAAGTTGAATACCTCTAAAATGGGTTTCTTTTCTTTTTTTTCTATTTTTTTATTTACTCCTATTTTAAATAGAACACCCGGTGTATTATTACATTTTTGCATTCGGCTTAAAATTTTAGAGAAAATTTGTCTCTTGAACTAACGCTCTATTTTGTACAGTTTCTGTAGAATTTGTACTTTTTGAAAATTTTTGATAAATGCTTAAAAATTAAAAATCAAATTTTTGGCTAATCATAAGATCACTGTAAAAATAAGTTGTGTGGGTGTATCACACCAGATTTTTTGATTAATTATCAATTTGACACGGACGTAACCAAAACTAGTAGGTTATTGTACAATACAAAATTGTTGTTGTTCCCTTTTCTATGCTTCCGATATTATATTTTCTTGTACTCCATTAAAAATTATTTGATAATTATCAGATTCTCATGAAATTTGAATGCTGCTTCGGCAGTGCTACTACGGAAGATTTTGAAAATATTATAAATGAAGCAATTCTACTAAATACACAAATCAATTTAGAAACACTTACAGAGTTTCTCGAAGAAAAACATTACAAATTAGACAAGAATATTTCGATTCCAGTAATAGCATCAGTTATGCAAGATTGAAACGTGAAAAAAATTGACGGTGAGGATTACAAGGATTATTCTAATAAAACCATGTGGAAACCAGGTTAAACTACTTCAGGAAAAATATTGCATGAATATCAACATCAACGTACTCGATTTTAAATGTGCAAGGTACACTCTCGAAATGCAAAAAGGAAAGAACGTAACCAAAATTGAGAGGAACGAAAAGTAAGCCCGACTGTCTTACATTTACAGGACGAAAACACTTCAGAAGGCATCTAGTCTAAATGTTTCTACGCAGCTTATATTGAATTGGCATGGAGTGGAGGTGAAGGAGGAAATTGTTCAATCGATTACTTTCAAAAATAATTCAATAATTATGATATTGAATCAGGAAAAAATTAATATGGCCCGTTCTACACAAAAGGCTGCCAAGTATACAAACTAGTATACGCAGAAACTTACAAAATACAGATAGATGTTTTGTGAAACTTTACAAGAAACTGATCAAAAAACGAAACTAACACATTACTACAAATAATTAGATCTTTTATTACTCCTAATCCTTCTTAGAATTGAGAATGATCAAGTTCGCGAAACAAAAGCTGTCCAGTTGGAAAAAAATGAGTTCGCCAAATGGAACCGAAACGCAGCTGTAAAAGTTGGATTAGATATCACAATTATTAACAATTATTTCTCACATGATAAAAGCGTGAATCCCAGAACAAGAACTAATAATAAAAATAAGTGGCCATGGCCGTGCATCATCAATTAAACCAAATTTACAACTAAATGCTACGACTCAAATAAATCTACATTCTACTTCTACCACTTTGAGTTCTCGTTTGGAACAAAATGTGAAAACTGTGAATTCCATAATTGTATATTCAATTTGATTTATAATTGCTTGTTAATTTATATATTTTTCTGTTGCCTAACTAAGTTTATCAAATGTTCAGAAAGGATACCTGTAATTAAAATCGTTAATAATTGATACATTTCGTTTCTTAATAATTAAATTTCTAATAATAAAAGTAGGTGTGATGAAATTTTGCTTTTCGGTGTTGGAATTTGATCAATTAAAAATGATACGACCTTACATTTTTCTCATGGGTAACATTTGATTGTTTAACACTTAAACATTGCTGCCTTAAAGTAAAATTATCTCGAACAAATTGCATAAAAAACCTTGCCATAACGGGCTAGGGTTTTTGATTAATGGCAGTTTGTTTTCGTCAATTTTGCTAGGCAACATGGTTTTCATAAATAAAAAGAAATGCCAACAAATATATAAAGTAATGTGATTTTACTATGGAAAAACTAAAAAATAATTTCAATTTCTCAATTAATAGAACAGTAAAACTCGCTATCTAAATCGGTAACATCACTTCCGGCTGCAGTTACCTTTGCATAGAAGTCAAATCATATCTTAGTAGCCGCTCGGTTCCGAAGCTAAAGGATTAACTGTAGCAAATTTAAAGTGGCACTTAATGATTTTAGTTTCAATAATTCGTAACTTAACGGCGCATTTTGATTGCGGCGGATGCTCGAAGTGGACCGATATAGTAATTTGTACGATTAAGAGGTAACATTTATTACCGGAAAATCCAGTGGCCTAACACGCATTTAACTACCTGTATAAAAGTGTTGGCGTGCTTGAAACTACTGCCACTGGAACGACGTTAACTCTTGTAAATAAAAGCATTACCTACCATATTTTTGCAATATTTGCCAGAACAAGATGCAACTATGTCTTATCGTTTGAAAACAAAATCCGGCAAACGGAACTTGGTTCATTTGCTTTTTTATACGGATAAATAAAGGTAAAAGTTGTGCAAGCACGGCTTTAGCTATCATGTATCTCGGTTTCGAGACGATTTAGCACACTTTTTTGCCTTTCTACTAGAGTTTGTGTGTGATTGTGTCTGCGACGTTTCTTTTACTATTTTGGGGGACTCCAACTCACGCGAGATGAAATGGATTCCAACAGAGTTAAGGAAATAAAATACCTATGTAGGTAGTATGTCCTCCTTTAATGCACACTCAAAATGTAGATGAGGTATTTCTTTCGGCTATGCATAAGATTCCCTTAGGAAAACTTCAATAGCAAATTGTTATAAAAGACTACTGAGAACAATTATAGGACATTCTTATTATTGTTTTGCGGATACAGTTTTTCTCTTGGAGTTTCAGCTTATCATTCTAAGGCCAAAAGGTAAGTAGTTATGATTCTATGAAAACTTTTGTTACATACAAATCTACAGTTATGAATTCTAAAGAAAGTTGACATAATTTTACTGTGATTTTTGAAATATTCGAAATTTTACAAAAACAAACCGCCAAGACATGATTTTTATTAACTTTCAAGACGGTCGTGTATGTATAATTTTATTTTTATTTATTTAAATTGTTGCGATTCCGTAGGCCGTGTGGGATAATTTTCTCGTTTGTGTAATACCTCGTAATGCTACCTGTGCAGTACAATATTTTATCCTCATCTCTCACTAAGCTCAGTAGAAGCATCAAAACCTAAATTTTGTTTGAAATTACAGTACCTGTTTATTTTAACCTTTTCGGTTGCCAGGTGACATCAGAAAATAGATATAATTAAACATTATTGCGTAAACTAAAACTCGCTAGTTGAGTTATGGTAATCAAACAGTCACTTGTGTGTAATATTGATTTTGCAAGTATAGTTATGAGGCGTTTATTATAATATATATTTTTAATTGTACAGGGTGACTTATAAAAGCGTGGTGAACCGAGTTTACGTTCTTTTTAATGGAATGGCCTATACTTAGGCAGCTTGCAAGTTTTGCGATGAAATGCTGATCATTTTAATATCGTTGTAACGTTAACTATTTTGAAGATGTTAATAAACTATTTTATACTATATTATATAAAATGATCTGAATTTCAGGTGTAGGTCACAGAGAACAATTAAATAAAGAAAAAACTTTATCGAAAAATTATGTTTTGTGTGAATTATCTTTTGAATCTAAAATAGTGCCTCTGGGTATTGATGCTATACAGGGTGCAAGAGATTTTTAAATTTAATAATTTCGAATTGTTTTAAACGGGATACCGCACCCTGTATGTCTTTATACTTTCTTTTAAAATACCCCGACGTTTAGCCGTTTTTCATATATGCGAATTTGAAAATACAAAACAAATTAAACTTCTCCAGATTCTTTATTTAAAGAGATATAACAAACAAATACCGTTAAAACGCTCTGAACACAACAAAGCTTAGAAAATAAAAAACTAATCATTGTTGACAAATAAATGAAAAACATGGCGAAAATACACAAAAGTCCTATATTTAATTACATTAGACGTTGAAATATTTCTCCTTACTTCTAAAGACCACTGAACCTAGAAAGAATCTAAATTATCAATTTTTGTTTTTATTAAATATTCTATTTATGCATTTTTAGCTAACGAATTTAACACAGCAACTTGTATTCACAACATCGTAATTTACATTCGAAATAAAATCCTGCTATTGATTAACGAAATGCAAGGGCGGCTAAAGAACCATAGAAGACTTTTGTTTAGGTTTGTTAGATGAATACAACAATAAACGAAGTTTTTCTTCAAACGGCAGTAAAATATGGCATTATACTGCTGGATTGATGATGTTAAACTGTCACTTTATTGCCAAGCGGCAGATAATATTATCTGCCGCTGATGAGCGGCAGATAAAGTTATTATCTGCCGCTGACAACTTTATCTGCCGCTCGTCGAGACGAGATCAAGTAATTTTCTTCGAATTTTGTTCACAAAGTTGTAAATAATTTGTTATAAAAACGTTTGAAGAAAAAATACTATATGTTATTCGTAGCAAAAGTATCTTTATGTGGCTCGGCTGTACTTATCTGCCTCGCAAGCTCGGCAGATAACCCGTCCAGCCTCTCCATATAAAATATAACTTTTGCTCCTAATAACATACTATACTATTATAACATAAAAGCTAACCATTATTGACAAAGAAATAAAAAATAAAGTCCAATACCAAATGAATTCTTATATCTATACAAAAAACAAAACGAGCAGACAACTCTATATCTACGTAATTACATTAAATATTCAAAAATTTCTTCTTGTTGCTGAAGGCATTATTCCTTTTATCTCTAGCAGTTGTAGAGGATATATTATAGATCTCGCGTGTAACATATCCTAAAGGCAGAAGTCTAATGGTGTGAACTTTAGAGACCTTGCAAGCCATGCAATTGGCCCACCTCTCCCACTCCCACCCAGAAGGTGAGATATTATTCTTTTTTATAGAATTGAAGTGTTCAGATTCTAATTTTAAATTTTTGACCAGTTTGACCAAGATAAAAGGCTTCTTAGTCTTCACAATAGCTTTATACATTCCTTCTTTTCAAGGTCTACAATTTCACCTGGTGAATTATCTTTATCTTACATTCATTGTAACTAGATTTCTTAAATTATGTAAGTATAGCAATCATTAGGTAGGGTTCATTTTACTACTTAATTAATTTTAGTTGACTGAAGATGGACAATCGTCGAAACATGTCGCAACTGTATTTCTAACTTCTTTTTGAATACATATACAACTGATGGGGAAGGTTTCAGCCAATATTCTGTCAGATTTTTGTACAATTTTTTCGTGAGTTCCTTTAAGTTTTGCTGTTTGTTGATATAAGCCTCCTTAGTTTATTTCCACCTCACTTTATTTCACGCCAATTCTTGCCATTTAAATCCTGCTACTTTCTTCAAGTCATAAACTCATCTTCACGTTGGTCTTCTGTGGAAACGTGCACAATCCAATGCGGTCTTTGTCCATTTGCTCTGGTTTCTTACAGGATGACCTCCCTATTCCCATTTTCGTTTTATTCTTTTTACAATGTCGTCCACTTTTGATGCCTGACATAGCCATGTATTTCGTTTCTTGTCTTGTAGAGTGATTCTTATCATTTTAAGTTCCATGACTCTTTGAAACATTCAGTTCAATAATATGGGGAAAATACATTCATTTAATTCTTTAGCATTGAGAAGAATACTAATTTTCATTATGAAGATTAATCTATCATAAGTCATCCATCCCAATCTAATGCGTCCATCTAACTCTGCCCTTTGATTTTCTTTTCAGATCCATTGTTTTAAATAAATGTAATTTTCCATTCGTTCTATTTTCAAGTCCATTACTAAAAGTAATTAGATTTTTTGAGTAATTGTGAGCGTACGATGTAGGAACTAGGTAAACCCTCTTTGAAGCAAGATTATCGAAGCTACTCATAGTATATTATTATGCTAGTTTAATAAGAGGGCCTACTGTAGCACGAGTGGGTTTGTAGCACGACGAGCGCAGTGAGGAGTGCTCCAATGGAATGAGTGCTTCAACGTCTCTTATTGAACGAGTAGAATATACTATTTTATCTATTTTGTAAAATAATCAAAAACTTTGAATTTGGCATTTCATAAATGTGACAATCTGTCAATTGAGTGAAATAAGGTAGGCTGCTTAGCAGGTTAGGGTTTGCGTCAGTCTGTGTCAAAACTGACGCAAAACCTAACCTGCTATCCTCGAATTTGACATAGACTTACTCACCAACATCTTATTCATAAAACAAATATTTCAAAGGAAATTTGATGGAAAAGCATTTTTAATCACCCGGTATATTTCACAGTACTGTTGATACCTCTATTGGTAGTTATTGTTTATATACCTTAAAAATTATCTTTTAACCTTGCATCTTAAAATAGTTTTCCTAAAACGTCATAACGGCAAAAACTGACTTGTAGTAACGCCAGTAATTATATAAAAAGATGGACAAGATTTAAACTTCCAATCAATTCTATACCAGTACCTAATTAGGCATAACATCTTTAGTTGCTAACTTTGTTCTTAAATTGACATTTGAAGGTGACCTATGCATAAAAATATGTGCTGCGTTTGAGCGCTTCAGACACGTGAAAGTTGTGCAGTTGCAGCTTCGAACGGGACCGTTTTGCGTGACCAAGGAAGTGCTTGGGCACCGCATCGCATAGTTTTGGTGGGTCAGCCACCAACTAGACGGGGCAGAGAGCGAAACTAGTTTTTTGCACTTTTTAGGCACAGGTATGCCTACACACGCGTTTTGCATCCTAATGCTCCAAACGAGGTATAAAAATGCAGAAACTTGGGTTAAATGATCCCGCAGATTCGGTTAGAAACTGCGAGCGTTAATTCTGGCTGTTTGAAATTTGTTGGAAAGCTGCATTCCAGAATTTTAAATATTTGTAGTTGGACCACTTAAATGGCCGTTAAATAAAACTCTTGAAAGAATAAACCCTTGTCCACAATACGGGGTGGCTGATATTTAAACAAATATGAAATTTGCTTTATAAAAGTTGTAAGTACGGAGGTGGTGCTGCACATTAGTAAAATGTTTTCGATTATACAGGGTGGCTCAAAAGGGTTTGGCGAATCAAACCTACTTTTTTTAAAACAGAACGTTGCTTAAAAGTTTGCCTTGAAATTTTAATAATATTAATATAAAGTTGTATGGATCTAAAGTTTAAATTTAAAATTATATACACCAGAACGTTCCGAAGTTAGTGAGGTTAAGAAGAGTACTAGACAAGAGCAGCGAGTTTTGGCCCGAAATAAAGGCGACGTTGCCAAGCAGGACTAAAGAAAAGAAAGTTAAAACAACTCTTAATACGAGAATCAAATGAACCGAAGTGAACGACATAAGGGAAGAATAAATAGTATATAAAACACAGCGGAATAGATCGAAAGGTAAAGACTAAAAAAGACTCCTAAAAGCAAACTATTAACCAGATCACCAGAGAGTTAACTCAGAACCCCGAAAGACCTGGAAGAACAAGGAAATGAAAGAAATAAAATAGTGGTTAGCGACAATGTCCAAGGATACCAGAGAAGAAATCAGGGAGGTAAAAAAGTAAGTTAGAAGAACGCAGAAAAGGTGAGAGTCTTTAAAGGAGGAAATGCTAAAGAGGCAGGTGCAATGCACAAAAAAGAAGGAACAACCAGGGGCGGACTGGCAAGGAAAAGTTCCGAGGGGACTTCAGCCTTAAAAAGCCCGTGCCCGTTTGTAATAACCTGGATACTTGTTTTAACATAGGCTGCATAATTTCTTCCCCAACCAAATATATTTGTGGATGTTTAATGTTTTCCTGGAAAATGCCAAATGGATTACGAAGCATACTTCTATGGTAATTACTGAGGAAGACTAGGTACATAAAATTCGTCTGCTTCATTGATACGGTGTGTACATGTAGTTTAAATGACTTAATTCAATTATTCGCTTATTACCACAAAAACATTAAGTACAGTAAAACAATAAATGTATTGGTGTTCAATAGATGCTGGGCGCAGCTCTGTTTATGAGCGTAGCTAATTTTACTGTAAAATGTTATTTACTTGGCATATATATTTAGTAATATGACTTTGAGCTATGTATTAGAGCTCCCGCGATTCAATTGAAAACAGTGAACATGGTGGATAATCTCGATGTTAGTAAATTTGCACGAATAAACAAACATTTATTTTTATTTTCATATTCGACTCATCTGGGGCGTCTAGAAATACATAGGCAGGTAGTTAAAACACCCCTGCGCACTAAAAGATTATTTAAAAAATATTTACTTTAGCAAAACTATTTTCATTTATAGGAGGCAATAAATATGCAGAATATCCAATTCAGTACTTCGTGCCTGATTGATAAACTACTTGGTGAACATTTAGATGTATAATGTATGTATGCAATTAAAAATTAAGTAATTTAGTGAAGGTCGAAGCAATTATTCAATAACTTGGTTTAATGGTCGACTGTGGAGTAGTTAACTAACATTATTTCAAATTTTAAATAAATCATAATATACTCCATTACTATAAACGTGACAAGCAGTATATTTAAAACCCGAACCGCTTCAAATTCTAATGAAAATTGATATTTCAATCAATTATCATGGTCTACGACGTCTGCAGCCAGTACGAAGACTGATTTGAAGAAAATTAAATAGACATGAAAAATATAATGTATTGATTAAGCTATTTACAAAACAAGCGATGCTTTCGAGTGAAATGTGAATCTTTCTTCAAAAGTAGATGCAAGGTGAACAGCTAATATTAAATTGGATTTCGGCTTAGACCATGTAATCTTTCTAGATAAACAGAAACATTCCGGATTTTTTGGTTTTATGTTCTTTCTACCTTATAAATCGAACCAAAGATTTTTGTAATAATTATGTTCGTTGATGACAAAGCATACATGATTGGTCTGCGTTGTTAAAGTACCTTGTGAATAGGAATACTGTTTTTTGTTTGTCAGCGTCAAAGTTGCTCTAAGAGGTAGAGGTCGGCAAGAAGGGATTTAAAGTCCTTTGTCCTAGCCATGGTCGGTCGAGTGCAGTAAACTTGGAATCGGAGGCGCATGACCAGCTGAAGAGCTGTAGTTGGGATATTTTAGATGAATAACAGCAGTCTGGGACAGTTGTGCCCTTGCTGTAAGATCGCTAGCTATGTATCTGTCGGTTCTTTTGTAATGAGGCAAAGAAATTTTCCTCTTCTCTCTCTAGATTTTCTATGTCCGAGCTACGAACCAATCTAGTCGCCGAAGTCTTTAGCTGATGGTGTGAGTTAGCATTTAGATATCTATCCTCGTGCGTTCTCGTTCTATAGACTGTGTTTTCTATACTACCATCTGATTTGCGTTTAACCAAAACGTCTAGGAATAGAATACTGAAATTTTTCGTTACTTCCAGTGTAAACTGTATGTTGCGATTGTGATGTACAAAATTCAGATGTTTAAAAAATAGATTTAATACTGGTTTAACGTTTTTGGTGGATGAAGGGTAGAAAGAGTCTCTTCTGAGATTTATTATGAGGGCATTCCGCAGTGTTGAAGGAAGTTCTGTAAAAACTATTAAAAAATATCATGTTTCGTGTTTAAAATATTAGCACATATTAAAAATGTATCCTCATATTTGCTGCCCATGTATTTACGTCTCAAGTATAATATCGTTCTAACTTTTATGCATTGTGAGAAATACATATCCAATTTAGAGGATAAAGAATTTAAAGCATAATTTTACTGAGACAACCAGTAAATGCATTTGTAGCGGCTGCAACAATATTAAAAAAACTGAAAGTAGTAATAAAATATATCCAAGTGAAGAATACGTCCTCTTCTTCATGTGCATTCTCCTTGAAGCACATTAGCCAACAGTAGCGTGACTGGCAGTTTACTCAAAGCATTTCCACAGAAAGATCTGGCACTAAGTCTAATCCAGTGCTGAAAGTTCTTAATCCAGGGTGTTCTTCTCCGACCAGAGCCATTTCTGCCATCATTTGGATAATAATATTGGGTAGCAGCTATTTTTCGTTGGGCATCACGTGACCTAACTACTTTCTTCTCTTGACGGTGTTGAAAATTTCTATTTCGTTTTGCGTTCTACGCAGTGCCTCAGCGTTGGTAATTATATTTGTCTAAGATATTTTTAGAATTCTGTGACAAGTTTACATATCGAAAGCCTGCAGTTTTTTTGTACATCGCTTCTGTCATATACAATAAAATGCTGAATACGCAACACCACAGAATCCGGGTTCATAGACCCATGAAATTTCTCGTTCTGTGAAATGGACTCCTAATTTAGTCAATCCTGCAACGTATCTCCTGCGTCATGTCCCAATTGTCATTAACCATTCGAGGTATTTAAACGATCACACCTGCTATACATGCCCAATCATAACATTCAGATCAGCTTCAGGGTGTTGTTGCTACCGCCGGGGGGGGGGGGGGGGGGGTAATGGTCCTATGTTCGCTGCGGTAATCCTTTTTATTAAGCAATTTTGCAGGATGTTGCCAGTTTTGTATATAGCATTAAACAGCTCAACGCCGGGATCGGTAGCTCAGTGTAAGCATCCTGACTACTGATCTAAGGGTCGCGAGTTCGATTCCCGGTCCCGGTAAGGTTTTCAAAAATAAAAAAATGCAGATGAAAGCTTCTACAGAATGCCATCATTTGGAAGTGATGTACAGCCGTGGGTCCCATGTTACTACGATGTGTAGCATGTAAAAGATCCCTTGCTAGGGTTTGAACTCCTTAGTCTCGCCAAAATTCTAAGTAGGACTTTGACCATATGACCAAAGCAGTCGGTGTCTAAGGTACCTGGTACTCTGCATGCCTAGACTTTGTCCATTAACACACAAACAAACAAACAAACAAACAGCTCAACAAGTAGTGTGAGAGACTGATCTGTTGGAGCTTCCAGTCATTCACCCTAGTAAGTGAGGGGTGAGCGCGGCAGGATAGTTTTAAGTTAGAAGTAGCCAATTCAGTCGTTAAGTAACTGTACATAGTTAAAGACGGTCTCGTACCAGTTCGCAGCACATCAGCTGAGATACATAGCCCAAAATCAACGGCACATCGGCTGTAAAGGGTTAATAAAGTTTCTGTAATATACTGGTGCTTTTTTTATTTACGTTATCGAATAACAAACATTAACATGACCTTCAAGATGCTTTAGCACTTCCACGCACACTTCGTCCATTTCAGGAGATATTCGTTTTTGAAATTAGTGTCTATACCATCATCAGATGTGACTTCAAGACTGACCGAGGTATTTCTGTTTTTATATGTATATACCTGCAACTTGTTTCATCCGTGAATTATTTTGCATTAAGTCGTTCTATTTTGCTGCAATCCTTTGTCAATTGTTCCTCTTTTGTTTGTCGTTATATGAACGTTGAGGACATTATAGTGCGCACTACAAAGAAAAAGTGGAAGTGGGGAGGCCACATAGCAACATTAAAGAGCGGCAAATGGACAAAGTAGATCGTTGAGTGGCGATGGACGGACGACCGTAAAAGAATCTCGACCAACTGGGTTGCAACTGCTCAGAATAGAAGAAATTGGAATCATCCTGAGCAGGTATATGTCCAGCAGTGCACCAATGAAGCTGGTTGATGGTGATGATGATCTGCAGTCAACCTCGTTCTTAAAAGTTCTCATTTGCTTCAGAATTACTTCCGTAATCCATGATGGTTTCTTCATTGCGGTTTTGCTTTTCGGATTACTTTAGCTACACGGATTTACGCCCGCTGTCGTTTCAATTCTACTCTGAATTTTTTTGTGTTATTCTCCTTAGCATAGAATTTCGGCTTAGACCGCGTAGTATTTGTATATGAACACCCAGCATTTTCTGGCTTAATGTGCCTTGCACCTTGTGAAGTCGAGCAAAAACCTCCGCGATGGCCATGCTCTTTGGTGGCTCGTGTTGTTTGAGTATCTTGAGAACGAGGATACTTAGGCAGATTTGGCCGTTTTGCTGTTTGTGCATCCATATTCACTAATGTTTCGCAAGACCTTGCAGCTTGCATCATCAGAGTGAAAGTCGGACTAAGAACCGAAGGTCGGTGTGGAGCTATTTATAGTCCTCTGTGCCTTTAACCCATCTATGGGTTTTGAAGCTTTCGTGTTGCAATCTGTTTGATTCGATTATTTACTTTGCAGCTATTGAGTCGAAGATTGTGATCCGAGCCAATGTCTGTGGTTGGCTATGTTTTGGAGGTCTGAAGCCTTAGATGTGGATGCGTACATTTGAATATTGTCACTTTATTCTGGTTTTGAATTCAGCTGAAGCACACTGACGTAATCAGATATTGAACCAACATGTTTACGGTCTGGATCTTTTGATTTGCTGTGAAGTTGAACCCGTTGAAGTGATAATGTGGTACTCAAATTTGGCCAAAGCATCTCATTAACTCCTAGGATGCCAATCTCCAGCCTCCCCGCCTCTCCTATAGCATGCCGAGTGTCAGTAAAATGGCAATTGTTAACCAATCACTTGTTGCTAATAGTCCATTTATATTAGACCTATAATGGTCGAATAGGAAAAAGAAATTATAAAGTTTTGCCGTTTAGAGGTTATACGCACCAATGGAAGAGCTTTCAAAAACAAAAGAGTTCCCAACTCCCAAGTGGTAGCTTCACTCCCAAAAACCACCCTTAACACGCACTGTGGTGGTTTTTAACGTTTTTCTCAGAAACCATTGGTCACACAGAAAATTTTATACTTACTAAAAATGTTTCTTACAAAGTTCTCTACAAAAACAAATATTGCCAATTCCTTTTTCTCCAATGGATTTCGAGCAAGAAACGTTTTTCTTGTCATACCATTGTTGTCAAATAAAGAAAAAGTTACAGAAGGAAGTTCATGCTTAAAGCAAGAGCGCAAACGCTGGAGAATAGATAGTGCATATTATTCATTGGAAAAGTTCGGTAGAATTGACTTAAATAATGCCGTTGCCAACTGTAATTTTTCCAGGTTACTATGTTTGCACGCTTCAATTTAGGTATTCCGAATTTATTGCCTTCGGTGCCATGCAAAATGTTCTTTCCAACCGTTTTCACTTCATAACAATTGGTTTTCTCCTCGGCAACAAAGCCAGTAGATAGTGAAACAAGATTCTTGTAATACTGAATGGAGAGTGTTTCCGGAGCCACTGTTCAAATTTCCGACAATCTTGTTCGTCTGTCTGTATTCTTGAGTCCCTCATTTCTACATGTGATCTGTGGTGCTTGGTGTGATACCGCAATATTTTTTTTCCACAGCTTTGCATACGTAGTGAGTAGATGGCATTGCGAGAATCCATTTATTCAGAACACTTTTTGAAAAACCGAATTGTAAAAAAATCCTGATATTTTACTCATATTCTGATTAAGACAATCCATTTCCTGGAGATGAAGCTGACATGACTTTGCATACAGAAAATGACCAGTTGCATGAAAATATGGAAGCATTGCTCTAACGCAACGCTAATGAATTTCCCAATTCCCCTTGCATTCCGCTTGAATAAAATGAATTACAGTGGTCACTAATTCTAAATACTGCAATCATAATTTTGCAGTTTTTCCAATTTCGCGTTTGTTGCTTCTGAAAACTTTAATTCAATTTTTGTAAGGGTGTCTCATTCACTAAGCTGTCAGTTAAAGTATTATTTTTTTAATGCCAGTGAGAAAAGCTTGGATATAGGTTTTGTCTTCCTTTGAAACTGCAATTTGATCAAATATGGAAATAGCTCAAAAATTAAGACAATGAGGTCGAATCGTTCTTGCGTATGCATGGCCCGAAAGTATATTAGGAACAGATGGCCTACTATTAAAAAATTGTTTTTGAGCATAACGTGTTTCGTTTGAAAATATATTTAGCAAGATGGTAATCAATGCAAGGAGAAAACTGAGTTTTCTTATGTACATTTGAAAAAAGAAAGCTAATGTCAAAAACTCACAAAACAATTGATAATTTACTATTTAGCCCCCGTTTGGATCCCTTAAGGTAAGCATGTGGTTAAACTTGGAAAAGGTATGCGTATTTGGTAACGATATTCACGTGTACGGACCGGAGTGGTCGGTTCCCTTTGCGTTAATTATTCTAATTACGTTACGTTAATGTTAAATAAATTACGCGTGGCTTGTTGCGGCTGTGTAATTACGGATTTAATAAATCACGCGGGGGAAGTTTCCCTACTTAGCCTCATCTTAGGCTGCCATCATTTAGCACTGTCGATACAATTAGCGAGGCCAGTGGCGTCGCAGGCGGGTGGACGTGAGGTGGCCTCTCGCAAAAATGAGATTGCATTTCACGCTCGAGCGGCGGCGATCGACACTAATTACTGCGTTCCGTCGGTCGCAATCCGGCCCCGTCACGCTTTACACGCCCGCTCTGATCTGCTTTGGAATACTCATCCTACCCACTCATCATAGTCTCATTTTAGCTACAAAATATTTCTTTGTCTGTTTTTAATTCCTTTCCAACCGCTTGCGCACCGCTGCTGCAGTTCCGAGAACGCCCGTCCACAAAATCGTTGCATAACCTGACTGTAACGAGCTATTTTCAGACCGTTATTGACCAGAACGGTTTTTGTCTTTCTCGAAAAATAGCGAATACGTTTTTCGCCATCTCAGCACGAATGATAATATTCATCATTGTCGGAAATAGCAGTACGCTGCCAGTATTATCGTTGGAATTAGTTAAAGAATGCTGCAGGCTCTCGTTCTATCGAGTTGGTTACTTAATTGATATTTAAATATTCGAATAAATAACTATTCAAATTTGTGCCTATTTCTTAGGAAACTATTTATTTATTTCTTTATGAATGCCACATATTCTTTGGTTTTTGTTATTTAAAATTGCAATCCAAGCACTCGAATTAGTGGAGCTACTCGGTTCGAGATATTTTTTCTCGTCTCGATCTCATTTAAAAATTTGGACAAACGAGATCAAGAAGTACCCCTTGATCTTCTGAAGAAAGAGAGCATTTTTATTTATTAACAGCTGTGATTAATTATGAAAAAAAAACAAATAGTTTTATTTTATCATTTGAAGTTTTCAGCGAATTAGCTTGGATTACATTAGTTATATTCAAATTAAGAATTTTCCAATAAAATGGTTTTGTCAATTAAACATTAAAATAAAGTACAAGTTTTACGTTTCGCTAAAACTTAACTTCCTCAGAAATTAATAATGATAGTTTTGGTTTTGTTTTGATTTTAAAAGTTTTTAAAAATACTGTTTTCAACCAAATATTAAATTTTAAAACTTTTAAAGAAACAATAACCAAAACCAAAAATATAAACGTGTAATTTCTGAGGAATGAGGTGTTAAATAATATCAAAACATCGCTACATAGGACGAGAAACAAAATGTAAGCGAAGAAGCGCAACAAAATCTCGACCCCTTTAGGCTTTCCTTTCGCGTTCGATATCTCGACTATCACTCGTACATGGAAATGTAATTGAAGATACATTTAACATAATTCGGGGAAAACCTCACATGGGTGAGGCATGGCCGGTGTTAAGAATGGAGTTTTTACGTCCATCCACCCGTTTTGCTCAGGGTAGGTGTTACGAAGCGTGGTGATTGGAGCTCCCGTTGAAAGATAGCGATTGGTTTAAAGTGTGTTTATTTTAAAATCTAAAATTAATAGGTACAGTATTTACAAACGAAACCTAAAGCGAATAAAATATAGATAGTATTTGTATGGTGGGTTGCTCGGTGGCGGCATCTCGGTGGGCGAAGTGCGTGGGCCTTTGGAGGCCGGTGTAGGAGCTGTTGGCGGCGGTGGCGAGCGTCCTGACGAGGTGTGTCGTTAACTAGGGCTTGAGGGAGCGCAGTCGGCCAGGGACGCTAGAAGCGGGTGCCAGGGGCTTCTTGAACCTGGGGCGTGTATCCAAGCAAAGTCCTTCGTAGGCGAAAGCTTTTCCACGTGCTGGGGTGGACCTGGGGGATGGGTTTACTTCGGCGGCGCGCGGATGATGCTGGCGGACGCTTGGGATTAGATCGCCCCTCGGTGGCGGAAGCGTGGTGCTAAGACTTCGGAAACCTGGAGCGCGTGCTCAGGCGAAGTTATTTTCATGGTGAGGAGCTTCTAGTTTCCTGAATGGACCGGCGTGTCGACGTGGAGCCTGCGGAGATGGCGGCTGAGGGAAACACTCTCGTCGTAGACCGTTTAGGCTAACTGGACGCGTAAACGTCAGTGGGAGAAAGCAGGTGGATCCTCGAAGCAGGCGCGCGTGTCCAGGAGAAGTAGGGTGGCATCGCGGCAGTCCTGACATGCTGGGTGAACCTGGGGGGAGGGGGCGAACCTGGGGAAGGGTGACGCGGATCATCTGGTGAGCTTCTCGGAGAATTTCTACTAAGTCAGCGAACTCAATCTTCGCGGCCACCCGAACATTGACTTCGCGGAGTAGATCCAGCACAGACAAGGCTGGAGACTCTCGCGGCACATATAAGTGCCAGCAAGACGTGGAGATTCGAGCGGTAACTACGGAGTGCCCGAAAGACTTGGTGAATAAGTTGATTCGGGATCTCGTAGATCGCATCGAATTGCTGGAGAAGAATCTCTCGGGGCACATATCGAGAGCTGGTGATTGGAACTTGGTGACCGCAGGCGAGCTGAACTGCTGGTTCAAGCTGCGGGTCCGACATGATTGATGGGTGCAGACGAGCTGAACGGCTAGTTCACGCTCCGATTCCTGAATGTTAAAATTTTGAACTCGCTGTGCTTATAAGGGAAACAGCGGTCGCTTCTCCCAGTCAAAATCTCTATTGCAGGCGGTGGGAGCGTTTTCGGGGCTGTTTTCGCTAATTCGGCCGTAGCTTTTTTCTTGTAGCTGACAGCGAAGTGTCATAGTTGCATTTTGTATCTGACGGAAAACTGTGTGTTTTGATACCTCACTCGATAGGATTTGTTTTGATTCGGGAAGTTTGGCTTTAATTCCACGGTGTTTTTATTTTAATTAGGGTTACGTGTTTATAGTAGATTTTGCTTTCGTTTGGGACAGGCCAGGGCCGCTGCTTATTCCCTTTGTCGGCCCGTTCCAGAATTTGCAGGTGTCGTTGCCCGTGTTTAATCCCTTTTTTATTGTCCCCGAGCTTGGGTTATTTTTGTGCGGGGATTACAGGCAAAAGTTGCATATTTAAAAAAACCGTTAGTTTGCGACCTGCAGAACGGAGGGTGCATAGTTTTTACTGTTTTAAAAGAAAGTGTAATTTCGCACTGTGGGATTTTTTTTGACGTGAAGCTGACAGGATGGAAAAAATGATATTTTTTAATGGACGGGGCTTTATCAAATAGAAATAATGAAGGGCCCACGATCAAATGTCAGAATCATAACACATTGTAGAGCACAACAAATCTACATAAAAGGTCAACTTTATTTTCACTTACCGTTAACGGGAACCGAGTCATCCTAAAAAAATCAAAAGCCCCTTTTTAAGAAAGCACATTGCATATAGGAAATCTTGGTCGATAACTTGAAGTTAAGCTTTAAGCAAAAATGACATAGTGACTGGACTAACTCTTTATTGAAAATTTGGCACAGCTGTAAATTTTACTTGTAAATGCTTAGCGGAAGCTCTTGAGAAATTGAATTAAAAATAACTGAAGTAGTCATTTTCATAAAAGGCAACACTTTTATCATTCTATTTTTAAAAGTAGGACATACAGGGTGATTTATAAGTATCGTTAGTAAATTGAATGGGTGTATACTAGCCCCAGTAGAAGTGCATAGCAAAAATTAATGGATCTGGTGCAGACTTTTGAGAAACACTGGCTAAATTAGTAAGAGTACTTGAACATAATGCACAAAATGTGCTTTAAATACAGAAGCAAGTGTTGTTTGTTCCTGCATTTTATATAAATTCGGTCCTAGTTCAATACCTGAGCAAACTTTAATTCGTAGAAATTCATTCCAGTGAACCATCGATCAGTTTTAAATGTTTTAATTTTTTGTAGGATTATTATAAATTTTTGAGGTATAGTTTATTATGCAAAGTTGTTGTGGTTGCTGTTTTTTAACTACCCTTAAATTTAATGACCATACTTAGGAATCACCCCGTATTATTGATCAATACACTTCATGTAAGGCGTCTAGTTCTAGCTTTAGCTGTAGCATATACCATTTTTGTTAATGCCTTTTTAATCTTACGAATTCAATTACTATTAACTCACTTTTCAAGTTTTCCTACAGAGCCGATAGTGTTCAATATTAGTGATGGGCATAACCGGACAATTTTCATAACCGAATTATTTGCATTCGAATGATATTAATAACCGAATGATTATTTGAATAATCATTCGAATAAATTTTGGCGGTTGGCGGTTCACCGTCATCTGCATCGACATCGGTTCACCGTCATCTGCATCGACATCGTAACTTGCAGATAGCAGAGGAACCAAAACATAATATGTACGGTCGGCGCCTTAGAAATCGGGACACGTAATATGTTCTAGTCTTTGGAGTATTCTTGCTCCGGTTACTTCATTAATGTGAGATGGCATTTCATAATTGACAAACAATAAACAATCTGACGTAACAATTAAAACCATAATAACTGTAAAAACCCAGTTTATACACTTAAAAAATACATGCAAAATATATCATAATAGTGTGTAGTGCCCGATTTCTAAGGCGCCGACCGTACATTATGTGTTATGTATTGGAAATTAAGAGGTATTTATTAAGAAGTGTAGAAAGAAAGAAATATGCGGGACTTGCTTGCTAATCGCAATAAGAACAGAGGTAAACGTTTATCTTTATCGATCGGGCGGGTTAAAGGCGCCGCCTCTTGTATTGAACCTTTGGAGATGTAAGCAAATAAAAAATTGTTTTATATCTTGATGCGTTTGCAGTTTTTAGGCGTTCAGGTTTCAGGTCCCTAGAATTTGATATTTTTTATGATAGGAGGTAGGTACGCGATAACCAAATGGTGTTTTCAGTACAACCTGCTTTGTTTATGAGTTATGACGTATTTATATTTACAGAATTTCGAGCACTGCGTAGGTCGCTGAGATATGGCACGTAGTACCTTTGAATAGAGGTTTTATATTCAAAGCGTAGTACGTATCAGCATGAGGTTATTTTTCATTTGAATACTTGGAACGAAAACCGAGTTACATAGGTTATTTGAATAACCGGATAACCGGTTATTTTTCATTCGAATAAGCCCATCACTATTCAATATGCAATTAAGCCTCAATAAGAAAATAGGAGCAGCCATGAAAATTGAGCTTCGCCGGTGTGCTCTTTCCGAAAAAGTCACTTAATATGAAAGCTTTTAGAGGAAACAATAATTATTGTAATACTGGCACAATCGTTCTTATGAGAAAATATGATCACTTTCTTAAAAATTAGCAAATTAACCCAATACTTCAACAAAATCAAAAATTGTATGATGTTTTCGGCTAAAGCAACGCACCGGCACGGCGATGGTCAATTTCCATGGAAGCTTCTATTATTCTTTAATAAGGTTTGTTTGTTTGTAATGAACAAGGTCTAGGCATGCGGAGTACCAGGTATCTTAGACACCCACTTCTACGGTCATATGGTCAAAGTCCTACTTAGAATTTGGCCGAGACTAAGGAGTTCCAACCCTAGCAAGGGATCTTTTACATGCTACACATAATAGTAACACGGCTTTACATCAATTTGGAATGATGGCATTCTGCATCCGCATTTTTAAATTTTTAAAAACGTCACGGAGCAGGGATCGAACTCGCGACCCTTAGATCAGTAGCCAGAATGCTTAACCACTGAGCTACAGACCCCGGTTTGATTGCATATTTTTCACTTTTCTGCTTTATAGGAAATTTTTTAAAGTAAGATAATAATTGAGTTGGGGAGATTAAAACGGCCCCGAAAACTTTGATATTTAACTTAATAGGGAAGCTACCTAATATTTTAGTATTATAAATCTTACAAGTGATTTTTGTGCTGCGCAGTCAGCGTGTATACGTGGTATATGTATCGTTTTGTGTACTCGTAGAAAAAAAGATTAGTTTTTGTGACTTCTAAATGTTTAAAATGATAAATTGCTAAACTGAAACTTGCAAATAGTTGCAAATAAAACCTAGTAGATTTGTAATTGATCGATTCTCAAAACATCCCAGGTACCATGTTCTCAATGAAATTGTTTTAATAACTGCATATGTACACTATTAAACCAATTGTTAATCTCTTACGTTAGTGGTAAGGTCACTAAATCATCTTAGCTACGTTAACACAGGTAGGGAACCACAATCATTTCTTTAGCTTAGAAGTTAGACAGATGATCGTTTGTAGCCGTAATAAAAATCGATTGTGTATGTCACTGAAAAACCGAGTTTGGTTTGACATAAAGAACACGAGTTTCCCTACCTGCGTTAGCGAAGCTAACGTGATTTGGTGACCTTAGTTAGTGGTTCATAAAAGTGACATCTAGTTTTTGAAGATTTAAATTGACTGCCTTTCTTTTAGACATTGCTACACTGGTGGCCCTTTTATTGTTAGAGTTCTATTTATAATTTTAAAGTACGAGTACATCGGTGTTCAAAAGTACCGTCTTAACAAAGACATTTTATTTTGTGACATTTCAACACATCTGTCAAATAATTCAAATAGACCAATGACAATGTAGCGTTGTTCTGTTTTCAGCCAATAAAAAAGAATTATATTGACATAACCCCTAGCGGTTCCAAGCGGCATAATTTTTCGACATAACCACTAGTGATCCTGGCGACCTAATTTTTTTACATTTTCAATGTGATGACAGTTATTATAATTTTTCGTTTTGTTTTCATGGTATTATAAGTGAATATTTATTGCATTTGAAATACACTGCAAATATTTATTAAAGCTATTTATATTTTATTGGGAGCGGCTCTAAAGAGATCAAGGGTGCTACAGCACAACTATTCTCCCAAATTCCTCATGTAGAACATTCTTCTCTTCGTAGCAACAGTTCATTTACTTTTCATTTTAAATTTTATTACGGTGTTACAAGTGTTAAAAATCACTGCTTTCTGCAAGAATATATACAATCTCTCGTCTAATTTCAGCGTCTTTAAAGAGTCATGTAGGGATAGAGGATTGACTCCAATAGCCGAGAGTACAATGGGTATTACGTAAGCTTTGTTAAGTTGCCACATCTGGGAGATTTCTATTAATACATCTGTGTATTTTTGTTTCTTTTCGGTATATGCTGCTTGTAGATTACATGTATTTGGCACAGTAATATTTATAATCTGGCTGCCCTGTGTTTCTTATCCAAGAGAGTAATATCTGGGCGATTGTAGTCTGTTAAAATAGTTCTATCCCAGTATATTTTTGTGTAGATAATGCTCTTAGACATAGAATCGTTGAGTAAAAATTTTATAAATCTTTTTCTATAATACCACCTCCTACCAAACGTTGGCTGCCATTAAAGCTATTTATATTTTATTGGGAACGGCTCTAAAGAGATCAACGGTGCTACAGCACAACTATTCTCCCAAATTCCTCATGTAGAACATTCTTCTCTTCGTAGCAACAGTTCCTTTACTTTTCATTTTTCCATGCATGATGACCTAAGTCCTCCTACGATGTGTTTCAGATATTCCAGCTTTCTCACTTTAATATTCTTGTATTATTTCCCATTCTTTTACAATTTTTGTGAAAACTTCCACATTCGCAATCCTTTCAATGCCCGAAATTTTCAATATTTTTCTAAGGTACCCCAATACAAAAGTTTCTAGTTTGCTAATGTACTCATGTTTCGTCATCCAGCTCTTTATATAGCAATGCGAGAGATTCCGGATTCAGCACATTTTCTTGATTTTGACAAACACTTGTCTAGCAGTTTATCTTTTGGCTCTAATTTTTTTTTTGATTAATCAGATTCGTCCGTTAACCACGTTACTACGTATTTGTAATGGTTTACTTTTTTAACTGTGTATCGTCTATTGTTGAATTTGCTTGTTCTGAGTTTTAAAAATGATCACACATTCAGTTCTTTATTTAATCTTAAGTTCATATTGCTCATGATATGTGTCTGTTCGTTCAAGTAACTCTTGCAATTCGATTACATATTTAGAAAATGTATAATTACGTGCATAGGTGAAGTAGAAGAGAAGAAATGATATTTAGTCTATTTCTTAACTTCTCCTAATTGCTGCAACTATTGTATTACTCCATTTAATTGTAAAGGGTGTTTTTTTATAGGGGGAGAACACAGAACACAGAAAAATGTTTTTAATATCCATGAAGTTGGCTTTATTTGAAAGATAATTTTATGGCATTACTGTTTGAATATGATTTCGGGCATGTGACCGCCGCGGCTGGCGCGTATATGACGTAATCTGGAGGTCCAATTTTTACACACTCTTCGCAGTAAATCAGGCTGTATTTCGGCAACAACGTGTCGAAGGTTGGCTTCCAAGTGCTCAATTGTTTCCGGCTTATCGGCGTAGACATGCGGCTTTACATATCCCCAAAGAATAATCTAATGGCTTCAAATCGCAGTAACAAGATGGCCAGTTAACAGATCCACGAAAATGATCCACGAAATGGATCTGTTAAATGGCCACCTCGTTCGCTGATTTCTGCAAGAATATATACAATCTCTCGTCTAATTTCAGCGTCTTTGAAAGTGTCATGTAGGGATAGGGGATTGACTCCAATAGCCGAGAGTACAATGGGTATTACGTAAGCTTTGTTAAGTTGCCACATCTGGGAGATTACTATTAATAGATCGGTGTATTTTTGTTTCTTTTCGGTATATGCTGCTTGTAGATTAGAGGTATTTGGCACTGTAATATCTATAATCTGGCTACCCTGTGTTTCTTATCCAAGAGCGTAATATCTGGGCGATTGTAGTCTGTTAAATAGTTCTGTTAAAATATTTGTAATATGGAGGACTGCTAGTAGTAAGTGAATATTATTATTATTATTATCTGTGAATATTACAGTATCATTAATCTTTTATTAGTCACGGCTTTTCCATTTACAGTTACATTTGAATTTTCAGTAAATAAAGCTTCCTCTAAAACAACTTCACTATATAAATTAAATAATTTCCTATTTAACAATACCAGAAGTTTTTCATGGCAAACTCTATCGACGACATTCTCAAAGTCTATAAAGCAGGCGTATAGTGAGTAGTTGATTCATATCTAAACAACTCCGAGACAGTACGCATTTTCTAAATCCGAATTGCGCGTCATTGTTATCTTCATCAGGTCTTCGAAAATACCCATCATGAATCACCCTCAATAATATCTTGAATATACGGTTGATTATAGATAAGGTGTTATATTTTGAACACTCCTTTGCATTTACAGATTTTAGTATGCAACAAATGTAAAAGAAAACCGTTAATCAGGAATAATGTCGTATTTATAAATGTTAATAAACAGGTTCAGTAATAAATACATCAAGTGTCTCCTTATCTATGACTTTTATTAACTCGGCAGGTACCTACTTCATTAGGTTCCACAAAGTTTCCATTTTTTTTGGCGTTTCTTATAACGTGTTCTAGTTGTTCGAGGAGACTCTCCAGCTCTGTTTCTTTTTTGTCTTTTCTGATGTTGTCCTGGTTTCATCCAATAACTTCTTCTTGTTCTCCTTTTATATTAAGCCTGAGCCTGTTTTCCCTCGCGCTTCTTGAATCTACTTTAGACGATGAGGTAAGCCAGGTATCATTTTGAGAGGTCTCCCTTGGTTTCTTCCGCCAGGTGGATTTGACTGGTAAACGATCTTGATTATTCTACTGTCTTTTACTTATCGGAAATGATTCAGCCATTCTTTCTTTCGTGTTGTACAAACTTAATTATAACAAAGGGAACTTAATAGAACAAGTTACGTCATTTAACTACTTACGAATCATACGAAGAAGTTAGACAAAAAGTTTGGAAAGAAGCCAGAGTGTGTAGTTACTTACGTGACGTGATCTGGCGCAACAAATCTATGACGATTGAAAGTAAGACTAAAAGATCTACAAAACTATAGTTCGTCCAATTATATCCTATATGGTGAGGAAACACGACCCGATACAAATGCACGAGAAGATTATTAACCATAACAGAAATAAACACCCTAACAGCTTTCGTAGGCAGAACGCGCCGAGACAAGATAAGAAATGCGGATATTCGAAATCAGTGTGGGACATGCGGTATAATTGAGTTTTGCGCTGCCGATCTATTTTTAGTTGGTTACGGGTTTGCTATCTGTGACGAAAAGGTCTGCATGCATACAATATATGTTATATTCCATGGTATTTTTATTTTTATTAGTTAATAATGCAAAAAGATGTTATATAAGGCTCAATCGTTAAGTCCCTTATTGTAATAGACTTCAAAAATAGCAAAACTAGGCCCAAAGGGTCGAGTTTTTTCGACCTGTTCTAAGGCACTTTATCGATATTGTAATGTAATCTACTATTGCGATATAATCAAATAACTCTGTTACATATTTGGTCCATCTTGCAGGTTTTTGTTAAATGCCAATAATGGGTGTACATACATCTCCATCAGGATGGCCACCCGTTCCGATTCTGTAGGGACTGTCTCGATTTCTCATCGGTTGTCCGCATCCAATTTTGAACTTTAAGGTGCAAAATTTCAAAAAGTACAGTTGGAGGAACAAATAGTTTAAAATTCCCATCATGAATATTTTAAATCTATTTTATTATTGTCAGTGCATGTACCTTGGATAATGCTTTTGTCATAATAAATAATGTATTACATAAGAACGATTTTCCATACATACTTTGGCCATTTTTGTTCTGTATTAGCAAATATAACCTCACATTTACAACTTAATTTTGAATTAATTAACGGACAAAAGAAATAAAATGACGATGGTTTGTTTTGTTGGTTCATCGAGTTGTTAATTTGTAACTATTAAAATGTTAAATAAAAGGTGCAGATTAATATCAGACGTCGAACATATTTTTCTGCTTTAGAACTTTTAATTCTTCCGACCTATTAGCTATTTTGCTGCTTAATACTTAATTTTGCTAACAAAATAGATTTTGGCCAGACGGATGGTGTATTAATATGTTGCTGGAGACTATGCCGATTAAATTATGTTATTTTGTTTACCACATTTTGATGATGAAACAATTAAATTAATGATAGTGACGTATCAATTGGCCAAAAAAATTTTTTACGATTTAATTTGCTTATCGCATAATTAAATTGCTGACCAATTAATTAATTCTCTTAACTTAATTATTCAGCAAAAACCATTACTTTTGGTT
This sequence comes from Agriotes lineatus, assembly GCA_940337035.1. Classification (NCBI taxonomy): domain Eukaryota; kingdom Metazoa; phylum Arthropoda; class Insecta; order Coleoptera; family Elateridae; genus Agriotes; species Agriotes lineatus. The sequence continues at coordinate 186,145 of CALNHX010000822.1, forward strand.
GTATTTTACGCATGTGTTATCTCTTACATCCAGGAGGCCAGAAATATCAGTTTTATGCATTAAATATGACATGATTCACACATGTAATAAAGAACCGCGCTTCTCATTCGTCAGATACCGGCTCAATTAAAAAATTGCCACTTGTGAGTAACGCCCTCGAACCTCGTGTTCATTTTTTTTGAGGAGCAGAAAAAACAAGCAAGTCCAGCCGTTTCATTTTTTTGGCTAAATAAAAAAACAGTACGCTGAAATCTGCACCGCTGCAATCTCAACAAACCCAAGTAAACAAAGCAATAAATGAAGCCGGCCAGCACGCCGCAGCTTCCAATAAAATAAAATACCGCCCGCACCGGAACAAAGATCGCAGGACGAAGCCCAGCGAAAATTCGATGTTTTTAAAATAAATCGCCGCCGACAAAAGAAATATGCACGAATATTTATAAATAACGGGAGATGCTACGTCCCGTGCAAATACAAAAAAAACAAAAAAACAGCAAACGGGAGCTAGCTACAAAATAAGCATTTTTAAAATACAGAGCGCAAGGAAAAGTTTATAATCCACGCAGGTAAACGGATTACGCATAAATTAGTCACTGACGTCGCACCAAGGAAATTCGGGTGAGCTTAAAATGTCCAACTTGGAAGGTACAATGACCACTCGCAAATCTCCTAAGAAATACATTACGCATAATTAGCAATGCCGCGGCCGCTCGCATTTCTTATAAGAAAGGACACCTAATTACTTAATAAGAGCCGTGGAAAATAATATCAATATAGGCATATAAAGTATCGTTAGACGCGTATTTACGCCAGGAATGCGATAAACAACATAAGAAATATCACCGTGCTGGATTAAGAGCACGAGAACAAAAGTTACTTAAAATTCACCGAATCGCTACCGGACTGTAGTTGTCACTTACGACCCAGGGGAATTTGAGGGAAGTGGTTTTGCCTTATAAGAAGGGAACGCCGCAGGAAACGACATCTGATCGAACTCTGTTCTCGGATCAACTTCTTCTCTTTTCCAGGGCTAGAACTCCCATTAGCCCTGGAGGAGCCCGACACCGACACCGACGCCGCAACCTGCAGCGAAGAAAGCTGCCGCATACACGCCGTCCTCCAGGCCGCTTCAGCCGCTGCCTCGCTCCTCGCAACACCTCCAGCAGCGCCGCCGTTCTCCAGGCCGCTTCAGCCGTTGCCACGCTCCTCGCAGCACCTCCAGCAGCGTCAACGCCCTCTAGGCCGCTTTAGCCGCTGCCACGCTTTTCGCAGCACCTACAGAAGCGCCGCCGTCCTCCAGGCCGCTTCAGCCCTTGCCACGCTCCTCGCAGCACCTCCAGCAGCGCCGACGCCCTCCAGGCCGCTTTAGCCGCTGCCACGCTTCTCGCAGCACCTACAGAAGCGCCGCCGTCCTCCAGGCCGTTTCAGCCGCTGCCACGCTCCTCACAGCACCGTCAAGCGACGGCCTCCGCTCGCGCCGCCGGCTGACGCCGTTCAGCCCATTCGCCGCCGCCGCCGCTGCTTCCACAGCAGAAGGCCGCCAGACACGCCTCCAGAGAGGAAGCCTATCCCACCGCCGCCGCAGCATCCACAAAGGACGTTCGCCACCGCCCCATTGTAACCGAAAGCTACGAGATGCCAGACGCCTCCAGAGAACCTAGAGCCCGCGCCGTCCAGCGCGTCCTAGTCACCGCTCATAACGGGTGAGAAGGATGGACAGCCGACGCCCAGATTAGCCGCCCGCCGTCAGGCTCCACGTCACCACCAGGTCTGTCGAGGAACACCAGAAACTCCGAGCCACGAAGAGAATTTCGCCTAAGCTCGTGCTCCCAGGGATCGACGCCCCGGCTTCGCACCGCTCCGCCGAGGATGCCCCGGGCCACGGACATAACGCCCCAAGCCTCCGCCGCATCCCCTTGCATGCCGCCGGGGTGTGTCGTGATGCCCCAGGTCATCCGGCACGTGGACACTGCCTCGCCCCCAAAGGGCCTCGATAGGACGCGAGCCCCGGGTTCAAGAAGTCCTGGTCGAAGTTTTCCTACCTCCCGGCCTACCGCCACCATCCAAGCTTCTTGTCCATGGAGACGCCCTCCACCGGGCCACGCGCAATACATACATTATGCTATTTTATTCCTCTAGTTGTAATTTTGTAAAACTGTACATATTAATATTAATTGTAAATTGTAAATAAACAAATGCATAAACATAATCTGTCTACAGGAGCTCCAATCGTCGTCTTTCGTTGACATCCCTACCCTGAGCTAGTTTGGTAATGGCCATAAAAAAGCCATTCTTAACCGTCGCCACGCCTTCAAGTGCGAGGCCTGTAGGGAGTTGTGTTAAATAGAAAATTATTTCCCTGGGGGATAGATCCCTGGACCGCCACTCTGCTGCATGTCCCGATTTTCATATTCAGGAAGATGGCAACCCTGAATGTAGTCCAGGCAGTTTATTGTTGTGCGCTCCTCTTAGTTCTTTCATCTTTTTATGCATATTAAGCCTATCTATCATAGTTCCTTTGATACTCTTTAATTTCGTGAAATGTTTCAGCTAATCGCCCTTGTTTTTCTGTTTCTTTAGTTCTGTTTTTATTTCTTTGTGGACTTTCTTATATTCGTTTACATTTCTGGAGTTGTAAGTTCTCAACTCTTTCATTAATTCGCGAATTTCAACTGACATCCATTGCTATTTCATTTCCTTCTTAGTTGTTATTGGTGTATCTTTGCCTACTGCCATTAATGAGCTTGTGTGATTTCTTAACAAATATTTTCTTCTAAATATATTTTAGGATAAGGCAATTGCCATATATTCAAATACAAAATTTGAGAAAAAACTCCACGATTTGGGCTGTAGCTCATATGCAGCCATGCACCACCCACCTGCGTAGAGGGAACTGTTTATAGAGTGCCTTTCACGTAAGGGAATTTAAACTTCCTGTTTGGATTATTTCCAAATATGTTTACCATGCTAATACGATCGAATAAAGGTGCGATTTTTTCGAAGTTTACCGTAGCGATCAAGGTAGGCTGAATTTGGTTTTAATAGTTATTTATACAACGAGTAGCTAAAGTACCACTTTTTTGCACGAGTGAGAAAGTTTAAAGAATGAACCGAAGGTGAATTCTTTAAATCTCACAAGTGCAAACAGAAGCTTTAGATACGAGTCTTATACATAATATTTTCGATTACCACATAGTTATGCTAAAAGAGATTACAAAACGTCAACGTCAATTCAAATGAAAAATTCATTAAAAATCATGTTAGGTATTTTTTTCATTGTTTTAAATTGAAAACTCGCCAAATTTAATAAACAGTTTTGACAGAAGTGTGCAATAAAGTGACAGATGTGTGCAATAATATGCTTTTGACATATGGAAAGTACCAAATAATAGCCTCGTTTAGGAAATGGTAGTCGAAAAAGTCTTGTTTCTACGATCGTAACAAAATGACAACTTTTTGGACAGTTTCTAGTGTCAAAAGTGACGTTTGTAGCACTCTTAATATATTCGCCCGAATTACGTCTTTTTCGGACGTTGCCATTGGTGGCGTGTTTTAATACTATTTATATTAAAACACCCGTAAGTTTGAATGTCAACATAACCTAGAATATCTAACACAATGTGAATGAAAAATTGTCACCGAAATAAGTTTTTATATTTTTGTTACGATCGAAGAAAAAGTTGCGTATGATGCACGTATATAAGTGCCAAAGCACTAGCGACGTTGAAAGCACTTCGCTTCGCGTCGTGCTCTGAAACTCGTCGAATGTGGTTTATAGGCATATTTATACACTAGTAGCATAATATACTATTTTAGCTTCCTTAAAAAACAGCATATGCGGTTCTTTGTCGTAAAACAAATAATGGGACGTTTTTTAGAAGCTTTAATAGTCAGAATATTATCAAAATATAAAATAATACGAGTATATCATCAAAATTTAATAAGTTTTTTTACCAAAATAAAAATTTTCCTTAATTTTTAATATTTTACAAAAGATTCGTTAGGTTCTTACGTGATTTTGTGTTTTCACTATTGTGATTTCTTTTTCAAAAATTGTACAAAAGTGAAATCATTAGCACTCACACTTTAATAGCAAAATAACTAAATTTTATCTTGTTTATGTGTTGTGACTAGATTTAGTTGCCTAAATTTCACTTTTAGTTTTTAATAAAAGTCTTTGAAGTTTGATGATTTTTTTTTGAATTTCGAAATTTGAGTACTTTGTAACTGCATTGGTCTTACAGCACCTTCATTCTCTCTTACTATATTAATTTAAATACATTGGTGTCCGTAATGTTTTTTGGTAAATTAAACACTGCGTTTAAATCACCGCTAAGGTCACAGTTTAATCTACATCGTTCGTATTTACGACTGTTACACAATGTAATAAATGTCCGGAAAGTTTTATTTTTAAATTTTTTTAGGTGTTGCGTATTTTAAAAAAATTAAAAAGTCCGTATCTGGGAGTTTTCAGGAAGCTAAAAAGGTTTTTTTAATCACATTTAGTCTACCTTGATCGCTAGGGTAAGTTTCGAACGTTTTTAAATTAATCATAGTAGGGATATACAAAGTAAATTCAAATTAGTAGTTTAAGCCCGCTTGGAAAATGGAAAAGATACGTAGGTATCTTCATTTCAAGTGAAATACATTGTATAAAGCATATTTTTGAAAATCTTAAAACGGACCTTTCCAAAAAAATTACAATTTAAATCTTTGCAAATGTACGGCTTTTATTTGAAATGAAGTATATTCTCTTATTTTTTCGTATGATTTGAAATGTAATTTATGCTATCTAGAAAATGTTCGTACTAATATCTGCGCTAGGCTGTTTCCAAGTAGCTTTTACTTGGTTGTTTGAAAACAATTATAAGAATGCCAGTTTAGTTTGTGATTAACCGAAATCGGTCTTTAGGCGACGAATAAAGGAAATGTTGGTGCTTTGAAAGCGTTTGAATTGATTGGAATTTTCGATGCTAGCTCTCGGTTTGATCTGGTAAAAAATACAATTACATCACTCCACAATTCATTCCTAGGCCTACATTGGTTCCCCTTTTTAAATATACTTGCATCAATCCTGACTTGGTTTTTATTTGCTGCGTTCATCATGAATTCCACTTGGTTGTCGACGTTATCGTTATTGAGAGTCTAATATCCAGTACTTGTGGGTTGTATTTTCGAGTTGGAGCTATGTGAAGATGTGGTTGGTGGCAAGACAAACTGATCGAGTCGTTCATATTATTTGTAGCCCTGTTTTGAGAGAGTCATATATATATTTGGTTTATGTTACATTGCATTATAACTAATTTGTAAGATTTGAAATTTTAGACTGGGGAAAAGATTTACATATCACCATTTAATGAGCCGTGCACAACTATATTCAATTGGCAATTAAACATTTTGCTTTAAAACATCGTAATTAATTGTAAATTGTAACTTTGCTTGTTGCACGCATAAGTGGTCTATTAAATTTAAAGTAAGTCAGTAATTTTTGAAGTGAGCTTCACATTGGTAAAAAGTTATCTGTTTTAGGTTATTACATTGAATATTTTACGGGCACACGTTTGGTTCAAGTCTCATTTTGTTAGTAGCTTGAATCTTACGAACTTTTTTATACAGATCTGTACTTAGTGCCCTAAATATCCAAAACAGAGCATAGTTATTGATAACAAAACGTTTGAATCCTATAAAGTTAAACACTTGTTTACTTAGTAATTTAATTTGAGGTATTTATTAATCTTTCAAAAGGTATGGTGAGGATAACCTTGAATTGCGAATTCTGAACTATTATACACGGTTTTCATAGTTAAGTCGGCACTATTGCTAACCTCGTTATTATTGGAGCTACAAAGTCAGTTAAGTAGGCAAACTAGTAGTATTTTTTTTCGCCAATTACGATGGTGAAAACGGAATAAAAATTGAACATCACGTTCGCGAGTTATGTGATTGCCAGAGCCACTAGAAGCATTTATAAGCGGGCTCAAGAATGCTTGGAGCAAGAGGGTGATGTTTTTGAGCATCTAATTTAAGTTTTGTTTTTATAAGTTCATAGAATAATTTGAAATAAACGATATTGTTTCACTTCATGGATATTCTTTTTAATTTCTATTTTATGGTAAGGCAAAATTGCCACTAACACAGCCACCTTGACAAATTTGAAAAATCATCAATACCTTTGTCATTTTTGACATTAGGATAAAAGGTCATAGGACACTTTTTGTTCAGAATTCAAGTTCCTATCGATTTTGAATATTGTATGCTGAGTGTCCCATTTGAAAAAATTGAACGTTTTGATATAACTCGCGAATACGATGTTCGATTTTGATTCCGTTTTCACCATCGTAATTGGCGAAAAAATACTACTAGTTTGCGTACTTAACTGACCGTGTAGCTCCAATAATAACGAAGTTAGCAATAGTGCCGACTTAACTATGAAAACCGTGTATAACTTGTCGATAAATTTTATCAATTTTAATTGTAGATTTTCACATTTATGGCACTTATTATGTGTATGATATTTGGGATTTATTTGTAACTACCAATTTATTATTAAGTATGGTGCTGATTCTTTTATATAGTATAATATATTAAAGCATTCATACTTGAAAGTGGTTGACTACGTTTTGTTTGTTTGCCAAGTATTTTACCTCTAATTAATATGGTAGTTGTAAAAGCCTTTGGCCGGTAAGTTGCTGTCTTGATTTTGTGTGCACACTATTTTAGATCAAATTAGGGTGGAGCCGTTAGTGCTATCAACCTTGTTTCTGGCACCCTAATAATTTCAACCTCAAGAAAGGCATTAGATGGATCGTATCCACCCCTTGAGTCAGTTCAGCACCTTCTTTGTAACCTCAACATATTTGAAACCAGCAACATAACTTCTAGCTATTTCATAATTAAGGCTAACTGTTTTAGGCGGTGGAAGCATAGTTATAAGGACAATGACATTTTTACTATTATTCAAGACACAAGAAATGATTAAATATGCATGATTGTATGCATCTAAATTTCAGAAAAGAAGATGTAATGACATATGAACTACACATTTTGATAACTAGTCTATTAGAATCTGACTCGTGTTGGTAAGAATTTAAAATCCTCCGTTTTTGCAAAACATTTAATAAATGATGCAGCTACATATAATTAAATTAACTGATTTTTGAAATATATTCAACACAAACATTAATTTTATAAATTTAATATTACAGGATTATTCTCATATGTAGTGTTAAAAGAGTAAGAATAAAAAAATACGACTTCTATTGCCATTCATAATAATCAGACCAAAGTGAGCATTTGTTCTGTTATCCCAGTGTTTGAAATGCTTAAAGCCGTTGAATGTTTTAACGTAGAATATTTGCTGCATTAATCATGGGCAATACTAAAGTAAACCAGCTGTAACTGGGCATTCATTGCAAATAAATTCTTTTATTGAAATATTCTACAATGTGCACTTAATTTATTTAAATGCACATATAGCTAATCCTAAAATGTGTGTCATTTAATTCTATTTCAACAAGACATTTAAAAGCGTACAAATATTTTAATAGATAAAATCGTGTCTTCTTAAGAACTATTCCACAGTGGTTTTTGTGAAAGTCACATTTAATATAGAACGTATTGAGGAGCAAGACTTACTGAAAATACATTGTAGGTATTTAGAAATAATACAAAAGTTATTTATTAAAGTCGTGTTTTGTAACCGTATTTATTTTATTTTGAACTCAGCTAACAGCCGTTAGGCCAATTATAGGCGTCGCAAATAATTGCTGCATATAAGTTTAAAGTGCGTCGAATAAGCATCTGTAAGTACGCAAAACGTATTTTCTTGGTGTACCAGTGAGTAAACAGTTTTGTGCCATATTCAAAAGTACCTTCGAAGCGTCCATTTTGGGAGGACCTGGCCGTCATCGAAAAACATCTTCATTGGCAAATATTTACACTTTGTAATTACGACTGGGGTATTAAGGTAGTTCCATGTATACATTAGGCTAGCTCACTGGACAAATAGGGCAAATAATTATTCAAGTATTATGGCGTACGAGACGTCTTATTTAAATTTAAAGTATCACGTGAGGAGCTAACCTCACTTACCGTTACAACATGCCATTTCAAGAAGGTTTCACTTGATGCAAAGACTGCCCAGAGGATGCCGAGAGACGAACTTAACGCAAATTATATAAAAATGTGGCTTGATGAAAGTTGCTTTAAAAATGGAATAATATTCAAACCATACAACGGTCACACGTGGGCTCACCATAATCCATGACCAGTTCGAGAAACAACATTTCAGACGTAGCTTTCATTGTGGTTCGGAATTTTAGGTGACCAGATAATAAACTGTACCATTTTTGAAGAAATCTTAAACGGCGAAAGGTATCAGTTGTTTCACAATAGTTTGATGTGTCTTGTAGGACGAAGAAATGTTGAGCGCTTCAACAAAACGGGGTTCCACCCGATATTACCAGATTCATTAGCATTAAATTTTTCCACAGAGGTGAATCGGCGCTAGAGGACCAATCCAAGATATGAAAACTCGTCTCTATCGGGTTTCTTATTTATTTTGTATTTTATGTATTAAAAATGTTCTATATAAATCTCTTGCTTATTTTCCGAGATCCCAATAGTGACATGTTCAATTTCTATTACGCTATGAACGTGTGGCTATGCTCAGAATTGTATTATTTGATTAAGTGTAAAGTTATTAAAATTGAATCAAAACTGTAATCAATAAAATTATATTCGTTTCTTATTCGCAGGCACATACTGATGTATGTGTATGTGGGTCAGGAAATCAGACTATGCACGTCAGAATTAATGCGTTGCTGAAACGATATATCTGATAGAGACGTGATCGGTGGATTTCTTGCTGGAACTACATGTAATGACAGGCCAAGATTACTGACAGTCGAGATTTAGATTAGAATTTGCTTTCTCTCACAATCGGGAGGCTTTGCTGTTATGCACGAGGAGAATATGCCTAGATTAAAAAAATTTTGTGATTTATTTGAGCAGTTGGTACGGGGTCTAAACTGATAGATAATGAAGACGTTGAGCATATTCTGCAAGTAAATTTCAAGCTAAGAGGAAGCTTACCACCTGTCTGTCTGGCTTTGCAAACTCGTAGATTACTGCATTTTTAAAAAGAACTGCTGGAACACGCAAAATTAGATATTAAAATTTTAAAACGTCGGCGCAGCCATATGGCTAGTTCGTTAGACGAAAACATCCGCATTTTTAAGTTCGATAGATAATCTCATAGCAATTTAATCTTCTACTCTGCCTTATTATAATTCAAACGAAACTTTGCAATAAAGCAGCATTAATGCCAGCTTCTGAACTACTGAACAGTGGCAGGACACGCATCACGCACTCACCCATATACGAAATGCCGTTTATGCCGACAGCTTTAAATCATAAATTGCAATTAGAATCCATACACGACTTCCGCGGTATTTTCTAAATAATTTACGCCGATATATATTTCAGTAAGAAATCAATGAGAGCCGTAAAAGGTTATTATTTAACGGTGAGGCATAAATAGCTAACAGAATGGGCAGAAAGCAGCTCGACCATGCGGCTAAAACGAGAAGTTCGAGGATATGCAAAATATTTCTAATTTCCATGCACGATAACCGTTTAGCATAAGCGAGTTAATTACTTGCCGCTGAAAGGTGAGACTGTTAAGTAATTATATTTAATATAATAATGTTACACCAGCGAGGTGCCCATTGTTATAGTTTAAGAAGGCTATAAAACAGTTACATTAAAGGCTTGCCAACGAAAAGAGTTCGTATCGATATAATGGCGGCCGGGCTCGAAAAGATAAAGAGAGCTATTTTAATTGAGACGTACCGGTGTGAAAGGTTCGGAGAAATTCTGGGAAGTCCAAATTGGAAACGCACGATGCTTTTCTAAACCAGACTTATGTTTATCTCTTTGCAGCGATTGCACCACAGCGCCGTAATAATGAGAATTCTCAGGTGCTGCTAAATTTAAAGGTTCATATTTGCATCCATTTACATCTTAAAGGTGTCGTGCTTCTTCACCGGGTATTTTTAGAGGTAATCATAGATCAGTGCGTCGTATACAACCTATTTTAAACATGCTGGGTGTCTGAAATTGTAAAAAAATGTAGCAAATTCTAAACATAACTTTTTAATAAAAATATAATAAAATTTTCAAAAATTGGTGTTTTAAATACTGATCTAATATTAACCATTTTCCCAAGAATGATATATCACCAATTGTTCAATACTAGGATTCTAAAAATGACAAAAGTTGGTAAAGATCACCGATTAATAAAATTATTTAAGGTTGAATGATTATTTTTCTAGAATATCGGTAAGTCTCGTAGCAGGTTTTACTGCGTATGAATGAACGTTAATAAACGCTCAAAATTGGAATCTCCAATAATAATTTGAATTGATCTCATTTCTTTGAGTGTACATCAATAGAAAATTATTTCAACTAACTGTACCCTGAATCTGGATCTAGGATTATTCACGGAAATTAATTCACCGAAAACAATTCACGGAAAGAAAATTAAGCCAAACACGATTCAAGGAAAGGAACATTTTTCAAAATTATTATCTCTTCTCTAAATAGTGTATAAAAGCAAAATAATAAGAAAAGTTAAAAAAAACCAACAACTAAAACATACAAAATGAAAACTTATAACAATAACAATAAAATTTGTTTCCAACTTTGAAACACGTCAGCACTTTGCTGCAAGTCCTAAGCATTAATAAAGCGTGAAGGGGATTTCAAACGAATACGCAAGATTACAATGTTTATGAAGATACTAAGATAATTGATTATAACTACGGAAAATGATCTTTTCGGTAAATTATTTTCGATTAATTGTTTTCGGAGGAATTTCCGAAACCCCTTCAAAGTATAACCTAATCAGTGATATAACTACAAGTTTCAAGCCCTTTAAAAGCATTCACAATTTTTCTGTTTTTTGTATTTCAGTTAAGCTTTAAACTTGTTTTAATTTATTCTGAATTCTAAAACTGCATTAAAGAATATGCATAGTGATTATTCCTAAACTCGTCTAAACGCATTAACATTGTTACCCATTGACACTGTTGCTTGCTTCAGTGCTCCAGAATGGAAGAAGGTGCAAGCAGTTCGAACCAAATCAGCCAATATAATTGTTAATCTTCTGAAAATAGATCAATATTTTTACTGAAATGTTAATATTAATTTTAACTGTAAACTTTTAAACGAAATTTAATTTGATTGAATACAAAGCTAACAGAGGTGACGTATGGCTGTCTACTTCGACATATTAATTATCTTCGCAAAATTCCTATGCTTTGAAAGTAATATTTGTTTATGTAATTCTCACTTTGACGGATAGCTTGCTGGAATATATTTCTGATTTGCTCCTGACAAATCTATATTTTCCGAAACAATACGAAGATGACATTTTTCTAAAATCTAAATTATCCAAAATCCAATTTTTCCACTGCCCACCGGCAAAAATGAAAAATTCAGGTTTCTCAAGAATATCCGTTTTTTCTCAAGCCTTTAAAACTTTAGTCAACGCGCTGCAAGTGTGTATTTGACTATACTGAACCTAATGTTCTGCTACAATGACGTAGTATTATCAATTTTCAATTACTTTAATACTACAATCAACTTCTCTTAAGTCGGTATTTCTACAACTCGACTTATTTTTTATCTCAAATTATTGCCTGGCAATTGCATCAGCACTTATTTTTTCACGTGCATTGTCCTGATGAACTACAAAATTTCCGGAATATTTATTCATAGTCGAGAGAAGCATTCGGCGTAACATTTTACCGAATTAAAAAACATTTACCCATACCATCTGCTCATGCATTGACTTTGTAAGCAAAATGTCAGATTTTTAAATGAGCTTTAGACATTTGAATTAAGGTGCGGACATTTTCCCCTGGGATAAATTCCGGAAATTTTTCCTAGGGATTATTTCCGGGTAATCAATTCTTGATTCGTTGAATTTTAAAAAGCAATGCATGGTTTAATAATTATGAGGTAAATTCCAAAATCCATCTGTACGTGATGAATTCCTTCTGACAAAGAAGAAAATAGACGTGGATGGCACTTAACCAAAGAGTGCAAAATGACATTGCCTATGCTATAACTGACAAGAGATACATAATTCAAGATGTATCTGTGCCAAATTCTGTAAAAGGATGGAGAAGAAACTAATAAGCAATGATAAAGAACGCGAAATAGATGAAGACACGAATAAATTAATAGAAAGGCGTAAAGAGCTTAGTAATCAAAGCAAAAAAGGGACCATTAAGTATGTAGATATGACTACGTTAAAAGAAATGAAATTACGTGAAGATGAAATGACAACAGATATGCTAATGGAAGGAGGCGACAAACTACTTAAGGTAGTGACGTTATTGAACGCATGTTTAAAATGGATGTAATCGCAAGCAATTGAAACAACGCAACTATAGTACCAGTAGAAAAACAGGAGATAAGGAGAGTATTTCCGAAACATTTTAATCTAGCCTTCGAAAACGGCTTAAAACATCTAGGTTTGTCCAAAAACAGTGTCAGTTTCAGATATACAGATAATGTAGTCATAATCGTGACAAGTACACACGAACAAAAATACTAAAATAGAAAAGGTTTAGTGCTTGGTCTCGTCGAGACGAGACGGAGACTGAGGTAGTCTCGGTCTTGACGAGTCAAGACCTATAGTGGTCTCGATCTCGATCTTGGTCCAAATGCCAAGTCTCAGTCTCGGTCTCGAAAAATTTTGTAGGTCTCGGTGTCGGTCTCGGTATCGACGAGAGTCTCAACAAATTTTTAATAAGCAAAGTAAAATTTAATGTTACAACATTCGACAGTCATACTAAACATGTAACACAAACTGCAATTTATTTCATTTGAACTGAACATTTTTATTTCTAAAATATGATAATATAAACATTTTATAAAAGATAAAGATATCATTGAAATGGAAACCAAATTAGTATATGCATTTAAAATCGTATCGCAGATGCGATGGAACAAGGCAGAAGACATAATTAGTAATTAGTAATTAGTAATTACAATACAAATTATAACTTATACAATTTTTTCTCTCAAGTCGCATTTTATCCAAGAATTAATACAAAGCAAACTTCGTGCTGATTCGTCATTTAATGAATTCCTATGTTTGCGGATAATCAATCCAGCTTTGAAAAATAATCTTTCCACTGGTACAGAAGTTGCAGGGATAGACAAAAAATCTTTCGCCATTCTGGAAAGATTTGGGAAGGTACATTCATGATTCGCCCACCACTGTAAGATGTTTTCACTTTTGGTAGCTCTTTTTGCACACGATATTCATCTATTTCTAGACGCCAATTATCTTCATGTGTTTGGGGTTCGCTTTCGTACAATGCACCAATGTCAAGTACGTCATCGAGTGCATGGTCTTTCCGAAGCTGATCGGAATTAAAATCGTCATCTGATCGAGGTGTTCTAGGTCGATAATAATGATCCCTGTAGATTTGTTCAAACAGTCTAATCGAATTTTCCTTCAGATCTCTACCCCAATTTGACATGGAAAAGTTTCAATTTTATGTCTCGGGTCTAGTATCAAAACTACTCAGTAAATCAAATTACTTTTCTTATAATGCTTTAGTAGTTTGTCCCTACCTGCTTGGAACGCTAATAATAATTGTTCGTCGGTTTCGCTTCTGTTTTCTGTATTGTCAAGCTCTTGCACCAATAATTCTATTTTGTCCAATAACATATTAAAAGCTACCTACTATTACAGACGGCAAAGTAACATATTTCTCACCACGAAGAATTATTGTCGACACAAATTTGAAATTTCGTAGGAATAAACTTACTCGGTTTAATGGAGCCCAATCCTTTGCATGAATTTTAAAGTTCTTCAAATCATTATTATTTTCGCATAGAACGTTTAAAGCTAGTTGCATATCTAAATCCATTTTGATCATATCGTAAGTGGAGTTCCAACGGGTTGAAACATCGACGCAAGGCGTAAGATATTTTACATTTGTTGTTTCAATTTATTTTTCCATTGTTCAGATCGTCGAATTTTAATGAAGATTATTCTTAATTTACCGATTACTGAAGTGTCGTCTTCAATCTCATCTTCATCCTCAATTTCTCTGTCACTTTCAAAGTTTTGGCATTTTAATAATTATAGTACATATTGAACTCCTTAGTTTATGATATGAGCAAAACAACCGAAATGTTGTGTTTTAGTATCAAAAACAATATTGGTATCGCATAATAATTTTCCTAGTTCCTCAATGAATTTTGAATTTGCAGCTGCATTATCCATGGTAATACCTTGAACTTTATTGGCAATTTCGTACTGCGACATGACATTAAAGAACATCTTTGCAATCTCTTCTCCAATGTGTTTCCCATGAGAAGGGACAAAGTCAATAGCCAAGGATTGAAGTTTCCATTCATCATCTACATAATGACAAGTAATTCCATAGTACAGTGTTATTCAACCTTTTTTTTCGCGTACCCCTTCAAACATTTTCCTTATAATCAAGTACTCCCTACCTTAAAACTCAAGTAATACAGTGTTGTTATGGTTTGTAATGTTATTTATTGTGGTAGAAAAGGTTACATATGAATTTAAATATACAGTGCGAGTGTAAAGTCTGGAACTATTGAAATAGAACTTTTATCAAATGTTTTTGAAAGAAATCCTCGAACACGTCAATTTTTATTTTAAAAAATACATATTTTACTGTAATTGTCACTTTTAGATTGTCTTTTGTTTTTGAGTTATGACGTTCGCGATCATTTTTTTAAATGGAAACCCCAAATTTTTATGATAAATTTGGACAGAGCATGAAAATCTAAAACCAGATACGCTAAAAAAGTATGATACTATATTTTGAAATTTTCGAGAAAATCGCTATTAAAGTATTAAAACAAAAATCGAATCAAAATCAAGTAGCCATGAAACAATGAGTTAGCCCTAAAATTATGACAGTCCTTCATAGTTTGTTTATCTGTTTTTGTTGTGTGCTCCTAATTAAATAAATAATGATACAATATTTGAGTGAAAAAGAACCAATTGAAATTTTAGTATTGAGGGGATCTGGTAACCGTACGATTTTCTCGAAAATTTCAAAATACAGTATCATACTTTTTTTAGAGTATTTGGTCTTAGAATTTCATGCTGTGTCCAAATTCATCATAAAAATTGAGGGTTTCCATTTAAAAAAAGTATCGCTAACGTCATAACTCAAAAACAAAAGACAATCTAAAAGTGACAATTACAGTAAAATATGTATTTTTTAAAATAAAAATTGACGTGTTCGAAGATTTATTTCAAAAACATTTGATAAAAGTTCTATTTCGATAGTTCCAGACTTTACACTCGCACTGTATATAATAGTACATTAGTGAGAAACTTCAGCTTGCTTATTAGCGCGGTTGAACCTTAGTCAGTACGAGTATAAGAGGGGCTTCTAGATTAAGCTGATTGCGGTGTTTATTTTTTATTGTCGAAAATGCAGAAAAGCCTTGTTCGCACATGTAAGTACTTGAAAATATAAGAAGTTCACCAATAGCAAAGTCACTTAGTTGTTTATACTCTTTCCGGCATTTAAACCAAAATTCGTTCAGTGAAACTTGTTCAAAAGTTATGTTTAAAGTCATATCAAAACTTAATTCTAATAGCTGTTCCTTTAGTTGCATTTCCATATTAGTTTCCAAAATATTTACATTAAAGTTAAGTATCCACACTTCTGAAACATGATTGTTTTCTATTTCAGAAAAATGTTGCTCAAACTTGTCCTGCAAAACTGTATATACAGTGTGTCCAAGATAAGGAGGGCCAGTATGGGGATCTCGGTAATAGTAAGAGATACAAATTCGGTTAAATGGGAAGAAAGTTGAGCAATTAAAGGGCTAAAAAAATTACGTTTAGAAGTTCTTGATATGATTTTTCGTTTTTTGAATTATCTCAAAAAACCGATTTTTTGGATTTTCTTTTTTATTTTTTTCTGGCGTTAATATTAAAGTAAGAGCGACACTGGTTAAACTTCTTTATAGCAACTTTTAGTGAACTTAATGATTACGTTATCAATTTTTTTATCCGACGTTTCGTCTTCGAGAAACTATCATCAACTTCATTTTTTTAAATACGGTCCTAGTTTTTTGATGCAAAATTTGCAAAGCCCTTGTTACTCTAAATTCAACAATGTACCACATATTATGGTTTAATTACGTTTAGAGCTGTTTTCTGATCATTATCAGAAAATTTTTTAGATACGGACCTGCATTTCTCATAATATTGTAAAAATAAATTCATACAGTAAGTTAGGCCTTTTTACATGCCGTTAAAATATTAAAATGCACATCATAATGTCATAATTCTGATACATTAATTTAATAACTATTAACAATAAACAACAAATAAATGAACAAAAGATAGGCAGAAAGAATGAGAAAACGAGCCTTGAAACAATGTAATAGGTATTTAACGTTTTGAAATAGAAGAAGAACTTAGAAGATAGGTTCTTGAAGCCTTTCAAAGTACAACGCCAGTATTGCTGAATAATGTTTTAGATTCAACAGTTAGATGTTATTAATGCATAGAGAATGATGGCAAAACCTTTTTGAATACCTTCTGTAAATTTAATACCTATTAAATGGTGTCGATGTTCGTTTTGTTATTCTTTCTGTCTATCTTTTGTTCATTTCTTTTTTGTTTATTGTTAATAGTTATTGGTTGGTTATTAAATTAATGTATCAGAATTATGACATTATGATGTGCATTTTAATATTTTAACGGCATGTAAAAAGGCCTAACTTACTGTATGAATGTATTTTTACAAAATTATGAGAAATGCAGGTCCGTATCTAAAAATTTTCTGATAATGATCAGAAAAAAGCTCTAAACGTAATTAAACCATAATATGTGGTACATTGTTGAATTTAGAGAACCAAGGGCTTTGCAAATTTGGCATCCAAAAACCAGGACCGTATTTAAAAAAAAATGAGAAGAATTTCTAAACGTCATTTTTTTAGTCCTTTAATTGGCCAACTTTCTTCCCATTTAACCAAATTTGTATCTCTTACCATTACCGAGATCCCCATACTGGCCCTCCTTATCTTGGGCACACTGTATATATAATTGCTTGATTGCCGTTTTGTTTAATTATAAATACCTAGATTTGAGATCCTCGCGTACCCCTGAGGAACTATTCGCGTACCCTCAGGGGTACGCGTACCCCCGTTTGAATACCACTGCCATAGTAACTTTTGTTTTCAATAGATGTCCAACCATCTACTTTGAACGCAAGTTTGATTTTTGTAGTTTTTAAAAGACAGATTGCCTTGGTTTGCATGGCTTTAAATGTTTCTAAAACCAAATTTCTCATTGCGTTCTTCTTAGGAAACACAACAGTAGGATTTAAAAATTTAAAAAAATCTTGTGTTGCATAATCCTCAAAGAAATTTGAATGGCAGGTATTTAGACGCTAACCAAGATACAGCTAGATTATCAAAATTCTTTGTTTTGGTCATGGATTCTTCAATCTAAAGCGCACAAACGACTTGTATACTTATTTAACAATTTATGATGCAATGTAATTAATTGTTTGCCGTATATTTATGTTTTTAATTTAATTAGAGCTACGTTTTTAAACATCTCCGGCATAGTAATCGTTTTAGGAGAATCAGCCCCTTCAAACTTTTTCTCATATTCATGTTTCTGTCGAGAAAGTAAATGTATTTTTAAGCCAGTTGTATTTCCGTCCTTCATTTTAATGCTAGTAACTTTTCCTTTACACATATTACATACGCCAAGCTTCACACCTTCAGTAACTTCAAATTTAAAAAAAATGAAAATTTATTAGTCTTGCTCCTAGCCACAAATCTACTAGAGCTAGGCGTGGCTTCGTCGATGTTCATAGAAGTTTGCGCTACCACTTGTGCGTCAATCGACTCGTCGTCACTACTAGTTGATAAAATTCTTTTGCGTCCCTTCAATTGTGTTTGCTCCATTTTTAACACGTAAACTGGATGTAACCTTGCTTCGTATACCGATGTAAATGACGTTCTACTAATCGCAAATCTTAAAATAGAATATATTGTGTGCGAATGAGGTGATTCATTAGTCGGTACTTCCCCCAATTCAATTTTTAAATCAACTCAGTGCAGCATTTTTAATGTATTTCTCGCTCCTGCGAATACTTGCCCTCGGTATGCAAACAGTACACATAACTGCCTTTTTCCGTATAATTTAGAATAAGTATTTTTTTAAGAATAAAATGTTAAAAAATCGAGACTTTCGGCGAGAACGAGACCGAGGCCGCTCAAGTCTCGGTCTCAAAATTTTAACAAGTCTCGTTCTCGGTCTCGTCTCGAATTTTAAGACGAGACCGAGACCAGTCTCGTGGAACCGAAGCACTAAAAAGGTTGATAAATATATTTATCTCGGCTAGACAATGACAATAAATTATTGTGAGAATGGACCAGATCCTGAATTTTTAGACAATGACAAGTGGCAAGGAAAACCAAACTATCGAAATTAAAAGGCGAGTAAGACAATCTTCGGCGGCTTCTGTCAAACTGAGTGACATTTTAGATGCCACCAACGTTGGGGTATATAATTATTTTACTACGATGGCAAACAAGTTCAGACTCAAGCCTCAAACCAAAATTTCTCAATGACTCCAACCATCTTCAAATCGTACCAAACAAACTTTTACGCTACATGGAGATATCAAAGAGCTGACTTGCTACAATGGCGACGCGACGGCGTGAGGTTCTTTTTCTATTAATAGCAAAAAATATTTAAAATGTCCGAGGGGCGCCAAGGAATCTTTTGTGAATAGCTTGTCTTAGCCATACACAAAATCATAGTAAACATGAACAATGTTTATATTAATTAACGACAATACATATAACACAAAAGCATACACTAAGTTTACATCAGATAAAACACACAGAAGCGACCTCATAACATGGGTCCACTGTTACAAGCACAGTGTATACTTGCGGCCACTGATTACAAGAGTTCCAGTTTTAAATAGATTACAGGTCTTTAGGCAAACTAAATTAGCGGGCAGTTACAAATTTACTCTGATGCCGCAGGTCGAACATAGCAGGAGGGCGTTAACAATAGTATGCCACCACGTACGTAGACATTTAGAAAGCTCCAAAAATGTGCTAGTAATTACTGACAAACTTAGAGGTGATGCATCACTATCCGGTGATTTCAACCTTTCGGTGTGCTTAATGTATAGGTTTGTTTTTATCTTTTACAACACGAGATCTTGTTGTAATACTCTCAGTAATAATGTGAAACGGTACCGGAAGGCAAACAGCAACAATCCGCCACCAGGAAAAGTCACCAGAAATAAGCGCGGATACAAGTTTCTCCACAAATAACAGCGAATCTGAGAAACTTGCAACTAACAACGGAACTCAGAACTGGTTCCAAAAATTCGGCTGCCAAACTAGTAGCACAAAGTAGTGCTTATAGTTTAACAACTCAATAGTCTGCTCTTCTGCGCACAGCTTCAAGACGCAAATCGCGACGGCAGAAAAATCCACAATCAAATGCAAATAATCTTTAACGAAACCGACTCATAAAGTTCCGCGACACGCGAATGAATCAAAAGGTCACAAATCTTTCCCTGATAAACAGCCTCAAACATTGGTTAGGGTCACACCAAGTAGTACGTTTGCGATCGGCTCAAAAGGTGCTATCAGAAGAGAACAAAGATAAAAACATCGCTGCAGATGCACGGAGACAATTGAATAATACCTAGTTACGCATAAAAACGGATCGATAATCTATCTAGCGCTACTGTCTAAAACGAGTTCGGCGACTTTGATCATTGTAGGTAGTCAAAATGCATAAAATGAACGGTACAATTAATGGGCCATTAAAGCGTAACGTTTTTTTACTCGTGACATGGAAAATAAGAGGAGCCCCATATATTTAAAGGGTAAACTATTTAAGTCGTATATTATTCCCGTGTTCTGTAACGGTGGGGAAAACGGTATGATATATATAGGTCAGCTCTCCAGGCCTTTGAGGCCTAAGGCTTTGTTGGAGATAATTCTCCATTTCTTTCTATCTTTTGTTAGGTTCCTCCATTCCGTTATTCCTAGCTTTTGTAGGTCTTCGTCGATACATGTTAACCACGCTTTCTTTGGTCTTCCTCTTCTGTTTCGCCCTTCCGGTTCTCTTGTTAGTACTTGTTTCGGGATTCTTTCGGGGCCCATTCTTGACACATGTCCTAACCATCGTAGACGGCCTTGTTTGATAATGTTTACTATAGACAGGACATCTTGCCTGAAATAATGAAGATTGATAGAGAGAAATAATCTTAAAAAGGGGAGGCCGTGATAAGGGTGAATGATATAAAAATAGTGGCAGGACTGAACTGGATAGAACTGGCTAAAACTAAAATCGGCTAAAAATACATTAGAAAGGGCATATATAAGAAAAAAAAGAAGCATATTTAATAATACTTTATTTTTAATATTTTTACAAAAATTTTGTGGGAACAAAAAAATTGGCGAAGAAAACAAATTGATCAGTGTTTAGGACAACTGAAAATAGCAGTTATTTATAAAGGATACCATTGCTGTCAAGTTTATATCATGAATACTATCATTATTTGAAGATAAAATTAGATTACAGATAGATACATTCAGCTTCTTTAGCATTGGTGTCACATACATTCAAGTAAAATCACCTAAATTCAGTTACGCGTTCTCTAAGATATGGCAGAACGAAGTGCTTGCATATTAAACCGATTAACAAATAAGTTCAATTGCTTTACCTTGTAACCGTTTTTACGATTTTGTTTTACTGCGCTGTCGACGTACGCAGTTAATAATTGATTAATAGCCTTAACATATCAATTACCATGAGCGAAAAAAATAACGCTTAACAGTGCCTACTCAGAAAAGGAATGGCAGTAAAACCTACAACTACGCACTAGTTTGTCGGAGACATAAAACGTGGTTACGACTGCAGCAATTAACTTTTATAAATCTATATTATATACGGAAGATAATCTAGAGATACGCGATTGAACTTTCGCAAACGATAGAGCCGTTAGATTCCAAGGGTCACCGAGAACGGCCCCAAAACACCCTGACGGAATTCGCTTTCTGCTAATGGTTCCTGCGGAGTTCCGTTGCGAAGAATCGCAAGACTTCCTTTGTATGTCAAAATTGGACCGGAAAACCCCAGAACTGACTCGGAATAGATTATATTTTATACGCATGGTACTTTATCGAGTTAACGAACCGAGGAAAGTGCTTTCTATTACATGGCTAATTATTACACATAAATCTTCCGTTCGCATCGTTTTAGACGCGAAATATTAAACAAGTACAGCCAGAACAACTTCACTAGTTCATAACTGTTAGGAAAACTTGGGACTTTTATTAGTTCCCAACTATTGCGAAGAAGTATTTCTCGGGCAAAGTGCAAAAGCAGGTCGCCGCACTTGCATTCTCGATGGCTTTAACGATAAGTAATTATTTAATATACGAGGCTATTATTCTTTATAACTTGTAATTAGATTCGAATTCAAAAAGATGCGGTCGATTAGGAGAAGTTCTGCTTGAGAGGCTTTAACGTTTTAAAATCTGGGATGCACATTTCTCTATTAAAGCGATTGCATATGGCAGCCTACGTTACATGTTAAGTATTTTGTGAAGGTGGCCAACAGTATTGCAACAACGACGTTATAAATTGCGGTTGGCGAACTCCGAACAAATAAATTTTATTGATAAAACGTTCAGAGAAAAATTGAAATTTGGCAGACGAGTTATGGGAGTTTGCATATTTGTGCATTTCTTAAATTACTTCTCATTAATGAGCAAGCCTGCAGCACGTTTAGCTTGCAGCAGTTATTTGCTGGATCAAAATAAATCTTTTTGTGTTACAGCTAAAATACGCATCAGATTTTCGAATACATTATATTAACAACTTTCAGAAACGAGGCGAGGCATTATTGTGACCAAAGAAAAAACCTGCCAAATAGCATTTAAGTTAGTTAATTACTTATAGCATTACCATGCAGATTCTACGGCAAACTTAAAATTTACAGTCTTCTAATTGTCTATTAATAGTCAAATTGCATCTAAAAGTACTGATTGGTACTGATTATGTTAATACGGGTTGTTGTTTTAAGGGAATTTAAGATAATTTTCTAATGGTTTGGGATATTTCTCTTATACGCTAATATACTTTACTTGTTAGTTCATTCTGAAAATTGTTTGGAAACTTTTTCATCACGTCCGCATTTTGGGAAAACTTCAATAACCCCTTATCTTAAAATTTTAATTTTACTGTATTTAAAGATAATTATTTTTATTTCACCACATTAGGACTAGATATTAAAGAAAATCTTGCATTGTGTGATGTTTAAACAAGCTTGGACATGTTTCAACATGTATCCTTTGTCAAAATCCTTAAATCATCTCATTCATGATTTTTTTATCTAATTAGTTTAAGATATTTGTGGATTTTCACTTAGATTGGTATATAAGAAGCTACAAAAACACCATTTAAGTAAGTTTCTTATAGTCGAGGGTGTCCATCATATTTTGATAATGTTGATGATCCAACCTTTTTTATTATGTGTATAGAGCAGTAGCAGCTACTGATAATTGTATTTGCGGTCTCTTAATTCACAACAATCACTAAGTAAAAAATCTGTAAAGTGCTTTACGCGGTACTTCCTTCGAAAGTTTGAAAATATCAGAAAAGTTAATTTCTTAAGGTGTTTGATCTCGGTCTAAAGTGTGACCCTTCTGGTCAAGGGTAAGAACCTGAGCTGTGTGCAAAATATTACTTTTATTTAACTAATAGTTCTTGGGTTAAAGCAAAAGTAAGCAATATTTAATATTTTAAGATGCTCACCCTTTTTATTGTGATGCCCTTAATATGGGTATAATAAATCTGCGATTTTTAATTATTTGATTCAATTAAATAGCCCTAACTACTGCACTTTTTGTAATTTGCCCGGCTATACTGTAATAATGCTTAAATTTCTAATTCTAATTTACTCTCATCTCAGGGTTAGGTCGCTACATCTAATTAAAAATATGAACATAACCTTGCTATAATTACTAATTAACTACCTACGTTTGGCTATCAATAATTATTTACGGTCCTATTTTAAAATACACATTTAATTGTAAGCACTATGTATATCGTTATTTGTCTGATGGGACTTGACAATTGGATTATATTTTTAACTAATGGGAACAAATACAAAACCAAAAGGGTTTCCTTGATTGGGGAATACGTAAAGAAGCTGACAATTTTAATTAATTTCTCGATGTGCACGCAATTAACGCTGTTGCTATCCGATAAGAAGGAAATATAAGTATTACGCGACATACACAAAACACTTTTACCCACGCCACGAACCGGAAGTGATGCTCTAAGGGATGCTAACGAAGCACATTCACAAGACTAACATTTTTAGGAGGCAAATCTGACCTTTTGATGGATTCTTCGTTGAAAATAGGGCTACCTGCCCCTCGCTATAACTCCCACGATGCTCTGAGCCACTCGTTGATGTTTGCCTGCAGTTATCAAAGCTTACGTCTGCGCTGGAACTCACCTGGTGAACGGCTGATGCTCTCGGACACCTCCGGAACCGCTTCCAATGAAGCTGGGGCTCAAATCTCGTACTCCGCTGATCTCTTATTCACTCGTATAGAGACGTATAAAGCTGGCTGGACCTCCGCAGAATATTCCCAACACACCACAGCTTGCACTGGACTATTTCGATGCCTCGTATTTTACCTTTTCGGAAGCCCAATGTAAGGCAAAACTTCCCTAAATTACCCAGGACACAATCACTCAATTAAACAACACTTTTAATTAACTTATTAACACATACAATAATCTGATTTTTGGGGAAGCTTGGCAATTTCACAACCAAAGCTTTTGAAGAAGCTACCCCAATTGTTTTTGTTTACATTTTTAACTTTGTTACCTGAATTGCCAAGCCTGCTTTGATTTTATTATATTGAAATAAAGACAAATCTATTCAAAAACGTTATAACGCAATTATTTATTTTCATGACCTATTCTGAAATGCAAATTATTACATTTACTGAACATTCTTATAATAAATATTTGTTTTGCTGGTTATGCTATTAATTACTATTAATTATTATGCGTAATAGAAAGGCTAATAAAATGTGTTCATAGCAATATAGTATTTGACCGAAGTTCTCTCGGTGTCGAGCCAGGTAGACATGTGATCTGCATGCAAAATATCGTCCTCCTTCAACAAATAGTTTTTGAGCTATACCCCCAATAAACGGACAGACTTGTTTTTCGTCATCTAGGGACTGCGAAATGTGAGGATCTGAAGAAATCTCAAAAGGTATTTTTTCGCGATTACGGAACGTCCCTCGCAAGTGAAAGTTTTGAAACTTCAAGATCCGCAAATATCAAAGGTAAACAAGCGTGTTCGAAATTATGTACAAATATCTTAAAATTGCTAATAATACTGAAATAATGAAAGGAAACACTAATGTTCATTACATGAATATAAAAAAATCAGGCTTCTTACTGCCTTATAAAGACGCTATACAATTTTATTCCATTTTCGATCTTCACTCTGTATCTGTTAGGCCTCAAGGTTGTCAAAGATAAAGCCTGAGCAATGTGTAAGTTATAACTTTTATCTATTCAAAGCAAAAATAGACATTTTAGTTTTTAAGATGCTTACCTTCTAGTTATTTGACCGAAAGTATATTCAGCTTCGAGCCACGTAGATATATAATCCACATGCAAAATATCGTTTTCTTCCAACAAATAGTTTTTGAGCTATACCTTCAGCAGACGGACGGACAGATATGCAGATACAATTGTTTTTAGCCACCTGTTTATTACGTTCGATTATATTTTGTCTAAAAAGGAAATTTAACTGAATTGTAATATACAGTGTGGTCCATTAAGTGTGCAACAAATGGGACATTTTTTTATTAGTTGTAAAACCGAAATTTAAATACCGCCAAAAGTTAGTGCATGTTCGATAACCATATCAGATGCCCTTAGAATGGCTTCAAGTCAAACAATATACAGGGCAGGACAAAAAATTTGTAATTCGTTCAAGAATAAAGTTACCTTATTTCAAAAAATATAGCAAAATTTTATTGAGAAAGGTTGTTTAGAATCAAAAGTTATGCTCAAATACAAAGTCACGGCCTCCTATTCGAATTTTGAATTTTTTTTTTTGTAAAATTTTGTATTATCCCCGGTATGATACTTATTTTTATTATTTTGATATTATTAAGAGTTTTTCATATGTAAATTATTATTAGTAAAGCATTTGCCTTGTTAAAAGAGAATATTTGCGAAATTCTAAAGTTCTGTTAAATATCGTTGCAACAAACATGAAGTGGACGTTTACATAAGAAAATATAAATCCAAGTAAATTTTACTTATACTCCTTCAAGTTGCCAAAAGTTATTTAAAAGGGATGTGGTTGTGGCTACTTTAAATACATATAAAATCAAAATAATAAAAATATGTATCATACGGGGGTAATACAAAATTTTCCAAAAAAGAATCAAAATTTGAATAGGAGGCCGTGACTTGTATTTGAGCATAACTTTTAATTCTAAACAACTTTCTCAATAAAATTTTGCTATATTTTTTGAAATAAGGTAACTTTGTTCTTGAACGAATTTCATATTTTTGTCCTGCCCTGTATATTGTTTGACTTGAAGCCATTCTAAGGGCATCTAATATGGTTATCACACATGCACTAACTTTTGGCAATATTTAAATTTCGATTGTACAACTAATAAAAAAAATTCCCATTTGTTGCACACTTAATGGACCACACTGTATATAGAGCCTATTAAAGCAAATTCCGCATAACAATTCATACGACGTGCAGACATTTCGTGCGTTTTTACTGTTTGATTTTAATATTTGAGATATTTAAACCCTAATCTTGAGCAGATTTTGGCATTTTGTGCACACAATTTTTAGTATTTGGTATACTCCAATAGGGGAAAATCTGGGAACGGACCTCAAATTACCCTCTAATTTATATCAGAAAAGATAGTTTCGAACCATAGAAGCGCTGTAGGGACAAATTGCGAACGTGAATTCGCCCTTCCGGCGCCAATGCATTACAAAGCAGCTTAGGACTGGAGATTGTTAACGTTATTTGCAATCGTTGTAATTGTTGTGATACTATATTGACACTATACATTACACTGACAATAGATTAAAACCATATATGTGTTGACGTCAAATCAATGACGATCTCTGTTTGGTATTCACACAATACTAAAAGTTGCTTGCATTATGGGGGTGCACCTGGAAAAAGTGCAATAAGAATGCTTTAATTCACCTTGCTTCCTTTGCATTTCATTGAAAGCCTGCACAATATTTTCAAGGAGGACTCAAAAATTGTGAGCCCTCGCCTCACATTGAAACTGCTATAATGCCGATTCCGCAGCGGTCGCATTTTTGCCCGTATTTCCATACAAGTTCGGAGCTCGATTTCGGAAAGCCTTCAGCAGCTGCTTAGTGCATATAGTGTTGACATATAACTCATATTCTGCTCACATACTGCTTTGATATTGTTTTACATGTCTTAAGTAGTATCTATTAACGATCTGCGGTTCATATTACATAAACATTCTTAAGCCGGCCACAGATGCAGAAACTAGCATGTAATCTGTTTAGTACCACATACGCAGCGACTTTCCAGTAGTTTTAAGTTGATGATCTGTACAAAATTGATCAGAGTACGAAATTTGTTTGATGACAGTGGCGTGCGCTTTCATCGATAAGAAGAAATGTAAAAATATAATGAAAAAGAATCGATCAAAATGGATAAAAACGTGGCTGTTAAAACGTATTGAATTGTCATATGTAAATTTGTTTATAAAATTAAAATTAGAACCTTGGGATACGTTTAACTACCTCAGCATGGATGCGAAACCCGCCTGGAACTTCTAAATACTGCTGTCAAATAGCATTTTGCCACGATATTGGATAAAACTGTGGTAAGTGTGCAGTTTTGTACACGTAAAATTCAAAACTGTGCAGGGAAAAAAATCAGGGAGCCCACACACAGACACACACAGACACACACAGACACACACAGACACAAACAGACCCACACACACACAGACATACCCACACACACACACACACACACACCTTTTTGAATTAACTGTTTGGAATGCACACGCAAGTCTTAGGGCAAGTCCTGCAGCTGTGGCCGGCTTTATACCGATGGGGCGAAAATTATATACGTAAAGCAGTAATGGGAGAATATGAACAAGACAATAGAATGCTGTAAATACAGAAGCAAATATCCCTGTACGTTTAACGCTCATTTTAATTATGACATATGTCAACTAAACATGCCTACTAAAATATGTTTTTTGTATGGTCATCTCTTTCTTACTTAAGAATCCTATTTTGTTGCTCATGTGATCTAGTTGCTCTTATATATAATTATGGCCTCATCGGCATTATAATGGTGGAATAGATGATAAATAGTATATTACTTGACAAGGGATGTAGGTACGATTTACACTACCGAGAACCGAGCAAGGTGCGAGGTAGTGTAAATCTCCCTACATCCTGTGTAAAGTACATAATTTTTTTAAATACCAATATTTCCTTATGTAAAGTAAATGGTAATACATAGCGTAAAATTATTACATTTTTTTAAATTACAGTAGCCTTATAGCGCTGTGACGTTTTTTTGACAGTTATAAACGCACTGTGAAAAAATCTTGGAAAAAATGCGTGAATACGATTACGAGTGCTGTTTTGTGAGTTTTGTGTTTGTATTCTGATTAAAAATAGATAATAATACGAGCGATAATGGTTTTCTTCGTGTTAATCAAATGGCATACATGACATCTTGTCAGTTGTAATAATTGCGGGATGTAAATAATTTACTGCTTTAGGACAGTAAGTACATTGTCATGGAATCCGTAACAATTTTTGTAAATGTTTCCTACATTCCTCAAATCTGACAGTGTAAGGATCACTTGCAAAGAAGGTAGTGAAAAAATATATTTTCAATTATAGAATAGTTACTCTTTTCTAATGGCAGATAGGTTGTTGACAGAGCTGAGCAAATTACTTTGAAAATCGTACGACACTCATTAATGACCAATAGAAAAATTAGTTCACGAGCCGTAACCAAGACAATAAAAAAATTTCTTGGAAATTTTTTGTAGGTAGACCAACCTAACTGTGAGGGTTTGTGGCGTTACGATTTTCTTACCGAATCTGCATTCGAGCATTAATTCATATCCGGAAATTATTTTCGTGCATTCCAACAACGTCCTAATTTTCTTTCGCGTCCCGCTCGGGCAAATTAATACGACGTTGTTGGACCGCACTCAAAAAAATTTCCGGAAAGAATGAATGCTCTTATGAGATTATATGTGAAAAAATAGTTAATTACTAATTACCGTACAATGGAGTAATTAAATTATCAGATGTTCAATTGCTGAAATAAAATAGTAATTCAATTACCAATTATTTGGTAATTGTAATTGCATAACATAAATTATCTTTTCAATTAATCACTTTCACTAGAAATTGTTGTCGTCTATTTGTATTTAGTAGTATTTAGATAGCCATGTGTTTCTTCTTCTTCTAGTGGGTCTCCTCACGGAGGTTGGATATCATCATCCCTACACGGATCCTATTCATAGCCGCTTGGAATAATTCGATACTACTGCAGCCGAATCAGTCTCAGATTCTCCAATCGGGATATTTTGCGCGGAAGTCGTTGATGTTGCTTGTAAACCAGAGTGTGTCGTCTGCATACCGAACATTATTTATATTTATTTTCGGCAATTCTTATGTGAAAAATTAACTCTGCACTTACCGCAGACATATTTTTCGCTTCTTGCACAATAATTATTAGTAAGCTACAATGCTACATCCTGAACAGCCTACACTACACAAGACACAACACTTGTGCACCTCATCAACTAACATGCGCGCCTGCACAAAATATCTTTTTGTTTTTACATAAAATTAGCTGTTATCCCACTAGTAATAGGAAATCATAAATTAAAGTTATATTGCTAGACTGCCCTTTTGCCATTTCCTTAACACAGAACTTAAGAAGGCATTCTCTTACCTTTTGTGTTCTAGCCATTTAATACTTTATCGGGGCCAGTAATTTAGTAATTAAGGTAGCAGAAATTTGTTCAATTAGCACGAGTAATTTAAATTACCACAAGTAATTCAAATTCAAATTCAAATGCAATGTAATTTAAACAATTTAATTACTCAAAAGTAATTGAGTAATTGAATGTAGTAATTAATTACTTTCAGAAAGTAATTGTCAAGTACTTTTCAACAAAAATGGGAATTAAAATTACAATTACCGTATTTTGAATAGTAATTCAATTCCAAGGAAAATCAACAAAAAGGAATTTAATTAGTAATTTAATTAATTGCTATCCAGCTCGGGCTGTTGGCGGCTGGGAGGCTTAAGCCTCTGAGTCCGTAAGGTAAAGTAAACTATTACATTCTTAATAAAAAATCTGCACTTTGGTTTTGGAATCAGAAAACAAGATAAGCTATGGCTCCTCACATTTGCAGTGCACGTTGCGCTATTGCCCTAAGGAGTTGGTTAAATGGTAATGACGCTGCTATGTGGATTGCGATTAGTATGATTTGGTAAAAGCAAACGAAACATATGACGAACTGTAACTTTACTGTGCCAAAATCTTCGTGGTTTCTAACAAAAATAAGAAGATAATTACATATCCTAATGTGTCAACTGCTGCTCGTCTAGTACCTCATTCTAAAGCTTGCAAGTGACAACACCTATGGACTTTTTGAATGAAGAACAGACGTAAGTATTTCTGTGTATCGCACACTCTAAAAAATGTTTTTGCGATTCAAACAAAAAATTTCTTTGCATGCACTAATTGTTAAGACATTGGTATTATCTCCCAATAAATAGTATCTGCTGTTCAAGCGGATATAGCTCCTTAATGCTACTTTTGTGTGATAAATAAATGTATTAGTTCATGACACAACTTTACCTACAGGGTTTGGTAAAGGGTAGGTGAAGGTCAATAAATGTCTCATATGGGTTTCACAGTATCTATGTGGTATTGGGTGCACTCCAAAGGGGAAAATTTGGGCTTGGACCTCACATTATCCACTAATTTATACTAGAGAAGGTAGTTTAGAACCGCAAGAGCGCTGTAGGGGAAAATTGTGAACATAAATTTACCCTGTTGGCGTCGGTGCATTACAAATCAGCTTAAGCCCGTCAAACTTACTAAGTTATTTGCAGTCGTTGTTATTGTTGCTCTGGAGTGCGCCTAGGCACAGCGTATGGGTTTATTATAAACTCCGTTTTGTTGGCATAACAAAGAAATTGAGTAGCATAGTATAATTAGTGGTTTGATGTTCACCCTAAACTCACGTTTTATTGTTACCAAACTCCACAGGCGAAGCAAACGTGAATTGCATCAATGTCTTCGGTGCAGGGGAAGTGAAAGTGTTAATTAAAAACAACTTTTTACAGGTTAGTTTACAATTGAACAAGTGGCGAATTTATTAACAGAATGGATATTTTACACACTTTTGGGGTAAGTAGTAATTATGTATTACTATGCGTCAGTTATTACTTTAAAACTACGCACAATGTGCAAAACTAAAACACCCTACGAAGGCTTTCCTTTATTTTGGTTAAATATTTTGCACATTTTCGTATTTGTTGAATGTTTTAAGTTAAGAATTGTTGTGCAGCTTTCGCAGGAATAGAGTAAAGAGCATTTCGTGTAATTCTATTCATGTTAAAAATATTACACTGCACGCGTAAGTAATAAAATAAGCATTAAAAGAATATGTTTGGGAAACAATATCAACGTGTTTGAAATGTACATTTGTATCAGAACATGCAAAATAAGTTAATATACTCACTGATATGGACCATCAAACATTATCAGGAATATAGATTTATAACACTTGCCAATAAAAACGTCACTTCGTTGTCCCACATAAATCCAAAACAATAAATATCCATTTCGCTTGCTGATTATAAGTTAAGATATTATCGTGTTTAGTTTGACAACTGTCATTAATTATATTGCAATTAACAGCCTCTAATCAGACATAAATTAATTTTCTGAAGCCTTACTCGCCAATATTGCATTTAAGTTCTACACATTTGTTCAATTTTGACATATCATAACGAAAATTCGTCTTAACTATGTTTTAATAATATCTTAAATAAAATTGGGACATAAATAGCAAATGAAGCAAAAACTAAAATTAAGGTTGTTTCAACGTCGTCGTCGACAGCCTCGTTGCAGGGGCTCGGCGGAGGTATTAAGACTCCACGGTTGCCAAAGCCGGATTGGGGAATCGCAGTGAAGTCGACACAAGATTTTTGTGGCCCTTGAAGTTACAGCTGGTTTGAACCCAGATTTTCTGGTTGAGAATCAGAGGCTCTGCCACCAAGCCACTTCAGAAGCTAGAGAATTTATACAGTTGAGTTCAACACTTAGTTCCAAGTAGTTACGAGAGCATACTGTAATCCCCCCAGTTGTTTTCCGGAAAAACTAAATGCCTTATATGTCAAGAAAATGCAAAACGAAGAAAAATATGAAGCTATGAACTATACAATCTTTACGACATTGAACTTTCCAAGAGAGTCTCAAGAATAAGAGGGCACTACGCTTTGTAAGGATTGGTGAGCTTGAAATTGATATCCAAAACGTAAACAGGCGAAACTGGAAAGCTGCCCCAAAGGCAGTAGACTAGAAACCATCTCAAGTTGCGACACTACTGACGATAGTGATGCTGATGACTCTTCGAGAAAACTCGATATCTGTTTCCAAATGTCAGCAATATGTATTAATCGATAGAGCATCTTAAACTTTTAATTCAGAAGTTTGAAGACCTACTTTAGATATACAGACTATTTCGAAAACATTTTCAATACTGTTAACAATGTAGTAAGTTGAGAGTAAAATAGTGAAAAGGCGTCTCTTACAGTTACGAACAATTGTAACTATCTGCTTTTAAATTGCTAGATTCTCCTAATCACTTTATAATCGGCCTTTAATTATGCGCTACAGATTCTATTTGTATTATAGATTCTATTCGACGCGATAAAACAGCATATGAATGGCTCAGTTGATTTAGCAACTTAAAATGGAAGAAAATTGACATGTTGGAACGGGGCTTGGATGCCTTGCCTGCAATGTTTGTTCACATTTAAAAACAAGAAGCAACTTGTATTTGTTGTATGTATTTTCTTGTGTGTTGGATATAAGAAGTGCATTTAATATAATCACAAATGCGCAAAGCCGAACCTGTATAGTGAACGCATTGTAAAACTTAATTTGCGTGTGCATCGTTAAACGTCAATCTCGAGACTGTCCAAGGAACGAGGGGAGTTTCAACTCATGCAAATTCACGAAACAGAGGGCTGCACGTGTTTGTGACTCCAAAGTATAGTGTGCCAATTCGACCCAAGGCGAGTTCAGTTGATTGAAAGCGGCTAGAAGCCTGCAGCAAATAAATAATTTCTGCCTACAGTTTAAAGTGCAGCGAATAAATATTTGTGAGTGTGTAAACGTTCCGGTTGTACTTGTGAGTACACAATTTTGCGTCGTATTCAAAGGTACGTTCGAAGCGTTCAATTTAGGTGACGCCAATTTAGCAGTTCTTGAAGATCTGTCCGCCATTGAGGATTCCCAGTATGATGTCATTCCTGACTTGGATGACGCAATCTAAGGCGTTCTTGATTCAGGGGCACGTAGCAAGGATATAGATCCACTTCCAGGTAAAAGATTTGCAGTCAAAACTCGATCAGGTTTGCGTTCAACGGTGAGAAGCCTTTGCAAGCGCGAATAAATGTGTTCATTAGCAAATAATAAGTGTGTAAATCGAGCTTGATTTTAACTGGGTCGGACTCAAATGAGTACCGGCGTCGGGCAGTTTTAATGTTGCGCTTCTGAAGACACTTATTTTGATTGCGTTTTAAAGACACTTATTTTAATGTTTTATTTTATGCTGTTTCACGTATGTTTTACAGCGTACTAGCCCCAGCTACCTCGCACGCAGGTCTTTCTAGGAGTAACTCCTAGTTTTGTTTAATTTGCTTTTATTTGATTTCTGTTTTTATTTGTGTTTTAAAGTCAATAGATTTTGTAAACAATTTTCTTATTATTGTACGTTGAAATAAGTTTCACGCCGAGAACATTAGCTACCTATTTTTTGCCAAATATTGGCACTTCACAACCACGTCTGGGGTAATAAAAGGGTTTCAAGTATTTCCTGCGCTAGTCAGGTAAATAAAAAAGACGAATAATTATTTAAATATTAATAGAGAGAGAAGGCCTAAACCCCATGTGAAGTACTTGTGTACAGTGACCGTGACAGTGAATATATAAATGTGATTCTGATTAAATAACTGGAAAAATTGACAGCGAAGAGGATGATACCTCAAAATTTACGAAAAAGTTACTCCAAAAAAAGTTGAAGTAAAGTTGTTTCAACTGAACAAAACAGCAAGCAGCATTCATCAAACACGTTCATATTATGACACTGAAGAACATCATATTAACTAACAGAAAAAAATCAGTAAAATCCCTGAATATTTCTAAATTAACTTGGTAAATAATGGTAGGCTTTTCTGGGTTATGCCATGGTCGTCGATTTAAACTTGACGTTTCGCTGCTCATGCTGTCAGCTTCTTGAGAACTTTTCTAAAGACTGATGTTGATGCCTTCTGCTTCTGGTTATATACCGAGGAGTCTTTACGGTTGGCTGCTCATGTAAATCTTGTATGTTATTGGGAGTTGTATATTTTCCACTTGGTTCCATGTGTTACTAAGGCGGTAGCCGTCTTCTCCATTGAAGTTGTTCGGATTTTTAATAATTTCTAGGAATTCCCTAATAACACGAGGGAAATATTTTTAGTCCCGGCAAGTAGTAATTTATTCTGTGGTCCCCTGGTTCTAATAAGTGTTCTGCTATGGCTGATTTTTGTGTTTCCAAGTCGTGTGTGGCTATGGTGCCACATATTCAACATTGGATGCTTCTTCCCGTTTGTCCGATGTAAGATTTGTTAAAGTACATTGAAGCCGGTAAACGTCTTCTGCCTGTAGCCTGGGCAAAGGATCTTTGTTGGAAGGAATCAATTATTCGACCTTTGTTATTGTACCATAGCGGATCCCGATGCTTTTCTTATCTAAGATCTTTCTTATTTTGTCGGTTACTCCGGCGATGAAGAGAAGACAGGCGTAATTTATAGGTATAGGTTTAGGTTCCTTTGGTTTTATGGTGTATTGGCATGCTTTCGTGATTAATCGTTGACTGTAGCCATTCTTGCGTAAGGCTTCTTCCACATGCCTTAGTTCTTGCGGTTTACTGTAGCATTGACCCAATGAATAAGAGTCTTGATCAACGATCTCTTTCGATACGCTGTATGGCTTAATCTGTTAGTAGCGGTTTGTTTCACTAACACGAGGAAAGGTAGGCGTCCATTTTCTTCAGTTTCCATAGTGAATATTATTTTGGCATGGTGGTTGTTTAAATGTGCCAGGAAAACTTTAAAAGTTGCTTTCCCAAGGGGCCGTATAACATGAAAGTGTCGTCGAAACCAGCAGTTAGGTCCATAAATATGTTAGCAATGACTGGAGATAATGGGATCCCATAGTGCAGAAAGTAGGTCATCGTGAGGCACATCCTTACTAACTCTGGTGTGTCTTATCGGAGTCCTTGAGGAACGAAGCATTGTTGTATAAGATTTACTGAATCTTCTACTGGTACGTTGGTGAACACGGATTCCACATGGAAACTGACCAACATGTCCTAGTCTTTTCTGTTCAACCAAGGGAAAATGAAGTTGCTACATATACTTCAAAAGTACGAATACCTGAGCCAAACTGTACAAGTCTTCAAAGAGCCAAATGCCGATCCGGAAGTCGTAACTAACGCAGAGGAAAATTTTCTAATCGCCGAAGTTCCAAAAGAAAACGTCACTTTGGATTCTCTTCGCTTTCAAAATTTTGCAAGATCCGTTACGAAAAGTAAATTCAATCTTGCTGCTTTACCACCTACAAGAGAAACTGCACGTCAACATTCTCTTCGGACCTACCACCAAGTTCAGAGTTGGTACGATATAACAAACAATCCAGAGGAATGGGGATGGCAAAAAAGCAAATTCGGACTCACTCCGGTAACAACGACAAAAGATCCTGCTCCTGAGGCACTACTGAAATTTATTTCATGCAAATGTAAAAAGGGATGTGGTCGAACGTGGTGCAAAAAACTGGCTTGAAATGCTCTGTTATCTGCACATTTTGTAATGGTGGCTCTTGCGAGAATGTCCACAGATTTTGATAGACGCTGAAGATGACGAGACAAATGACGAGACATTAGTTGACATACTATTGACGTTTGACGATGAAGATGAAACCGCTGAAAAAAATCAGAAAAGGATGAGGGCGATTCTCAAGAAGATGTCGAGATCAGACAACCTGGACCATCTAGGGTCTAGGGCATCTAAAAGAACTGGAAGACATAAGTAGATTAGGCCTACTGGGGATACCACATAAAAAACGCGTCGCTTACTTTACCGCATGGTGGTGTGGAAATGAGTAAAAACTTGAATTAGATAACAATTAATAGATATTAACCGAAATTTCTACGAAAAGTGGAGCGTTTTCGCAAATTTCGAAAATTTGCTCCGCCTTATGCCGCTGTAAGTCATGAATTATTCATCTGACAAAAAACAATTCCAGACAAAAGTTGTAGCCAATTTTGTTTCCCAGAGGAGAGGAGATATATACGAAAAACTGATTTTTGGTACCTTTTAATAAGATGGCGGCGCGAGCGGCGCCCTTTCAAGGTCGTGAACTTAGTATGTGGATTAGGACATGCCTCTCTACAAGTATGCCAAATTAGACCTGACCTTTTGCAAGGTAAGCCCTACTTTATGTCTCTATTGACTGGACTAACAGCGGCAGTTCCTTTGTCAGCACGTTCTTCATTTAGCAGCTCAACATTTCATGAAACTTTATTGCGATCAGAGCTGGGCAGTAATTAATTACTTTTTAATTAAATTACCAATTAAATTCCTTTTTGTTTATTTGCATTGGAATTGAATTACTTTTCAAAATGCGGTAATTGTAATTGGGAATTGCCATCTTTGTTAGAAAGTACTTGAAAATTACTTTTTAAAAGTAATTAATTACTGCATTCAATTACTCAATTACTTTCGTGTAATTAAATTACTCTAAAGTATTTTAATTACTTTATAGGTATTTGAATTACTTGTGGTAATTGAAATTACTCGAGGTAATTGAATTACTTTGTGGTATTTCAATTACTGAATTACTGACCTCGATAGGGTGCTAAATCTCCAGAACGCATAAATAAGGCCTTATTAAGTTACATATTAAGCAAATCGCAGGGTATTTCCCGCGTAATATATACTTAATTTATTATTTCCTCTGACGGGTCGAATAACAGCAACTTCTGCATTTTGTATGACGCGTCCACGAGCATTAGTGCGTGTATCTGTAGTTTGTAATAGTGACACATTTATTGTGATAGACGCTAAGTGTAAGACGCTATAAGAATATTTGCGGCAAGTACATTACAGATTACAATACCTACGGTAAAATAATAATTTTAAATAGCTTCATTAGATGATATTGGTTCATAATGATTATTTATTCATTTCAATTTGCTTGTTTTAAACGATCCGTGCAAGTGTAACAGACCTTAAGTCCAGAAAATTACGTTTTTGAGTGAGGAATTGAATTAAACGGACAAAATCCGATAACAACATTTAAACAGCGGAAAACACATATATAAAATGTAAAGTCCGTTTCAATTTTACATGACACCGAGTAGGCGAAATTAAGAACGTTTTTTAAAATAGTGTAGAAAAAGTGTCAGTTTAAATGTTAGGTTATAAATGTTTGACACATCAGCTTTAGCTTTAAGTATTGAAAATGCAATATATATTTTTTTGAAGGTACTGCCTCAAAAAGGAATTTTTTTTAGCGACAACGTGGTGCTGTTCACATAATATTTTTCGTGAGTTCACGATTTTAAATTTATAGCCCATGCTTTTGACTATCCTTCATACTATACTAATAGACTTGTCTGTCCGGGACGCTGTTTCAGCAGCCAAACCGTAAGAGATAGAGAAAAAAGTTATTAAAGTTATATGTTTGGAATGGTCATGTCAGGTCAGGAACCTAACTTCAATCACGTGATTTTAAAAAATATTATTGTTTTTATTTAATACGCGTTCTATTTGAAAAACGGTCTTTTTTGTTTTATTAAATGAGACATTTGTCTCACTGGTTGCTAGTTCAAAAATATTTAAATATGAAAACCAGGAGGCTAGTTGATTTATTATTAATCATAATCACATTGTCTCTAATGGCAACGGCAGTCAATGTATTATATTCCCTCCCACTGCCATTGGAAACCAACCAGGGACCCAAACGTATATTTTTCCTATACCCCCAACAGGCGACAGAAAATGTCACTTTCGTATAAAGGTGTAAAAAAAGTATTTTTGAACAGAGCCAACAAAAAATGCTCAAGTTGCGCCAATTGGATCGTTCTTCTACAAAATCTAAATAGAAATTTGCTGTCAAACACTTAAGAAATCCGATGCTCCACTCTGTATACTTAGGTAAGTTACATATTTTCGTCATTCAGCCTCATGTTAAGCGTATTTAATAATAGATTGTTCTACAAGTTAAGAAAAGTGAAAGTTTTTCAACGTTTAATTTACGAGCGAGTGATGCAAAGGGAGTGGATTAATTTATCACGAACATGAAAAAATTGCTTTTATAACATATTCAGCGTGCTATTCTTTCTAATATCATTACAAAATCTAGCCAAAATTAAATTCGACATTTCTTCATATTCGAAAAAATTTTTTTTTTGAATTGGCAGTATAGAACGTCGAAATCGTCAAATAAAATACGAGAAATTGGCAGTGAAGTAATCCATTGTTTTACAACTTTTTTTAGGCGGCTGGGCGAAAGGTAAACGTCAACCGACATCAACGTAACCTATAAAAGTTGGTTAAAATGTTGTAACTTCGCGATTACTCGATTTAAAAAAAACAACGTACCCTTGGGCACTGGAAGTTTCATTTCAATCCTTGTGTGGTTTATTTGCTTTGGCCCTTCGGGCCTCGGCAACTAAATACACAATCGTGATAAAAAGCTCAACTTTAGTGATAACTTATGTGGAAACTAATATAAAAAAATATATAGATTTGAACTTCCAAGTCCCTATACCTTCTTACTGAAGGCACTTTGTACTAAAGTATATTAGGTTTAATCGGTTTATTATAACCTAAGGAATCTATGCCAAATGGGTGTCCCATTTTTTTGGGACACCCTGTATAATTGTTATCCTTGAATTTATTTATTTACTTACATCTTATATCAAAACAAACTAAAAACTTTTGGTTTTGGTGAACGATGCATGTAGTTAGAAGATTAAATTATCAAAAAACCTTCAAGAGTGATAAAGTATTAGGTTACTATAGTTAACAAAACATAAAAATTAAGCATTTTTAGATAACTATTACGATTCGACACGACACTAATGATAGTTGCAACTTGCAAGAAAATTCTACTAAATACAACTATATGACAATTATTTTTATTGAAAGTAATTGAAAAAGTAATTGATGTTTACAATTACAATTACTAAGTAATTGGTACTTGAATTACTATTTCCTGTGAGTAATTGAATCTCTGGTAATTAAATTACTACATTTGGCGGTAATTGGTAATTAGTAATTAATTACTTTTGAAAAGTAATTTGCCCAGCTCTGATTGCGATTATATTACTTCTGATGGTTGCCAAGTAGTATATGACGAGGAATATGATGAAATATATGACAAGTATGAAAAGCAGGAAGATGAGAAGAAAATGAAGAAAGAAATGGCAGTGATTTTAATTTTCCCGTAATAACAGGAAAAAAAATAGACGGATTAACCGTAAAGTGTGAGACAACAAATATGGATTTTCTCATGCCAGTTGTAGCTATACTTACCCGATGTAACCCGAGATTCAAAATGCTTTTTTGGGTCTTAAAGCGCAGAAAATTGAAAATTAAGAATACGGTGTAAAGACAGAAATTATTAATTTTAACTTAGATTGTTGCCAGGTCCCAGCCTAGATAATTAGGTTTTAAGATTTATTTTGCCGTAAGAGGCAATAAATTCAGCAAGTTTTGAAAAATTTAAAAAAATATATTTGCTGAAAAATTTATTTTAAATTTCAGACGAAAATATTGTTTATTTTCTCTATGGTACGAGAATGTTATTCCGTTTTTCAAAAATGGTGCCCTTTTGCCCATTCTAATTTTTGACTACTTCGGGATTATGAATTACTACCATAAAAGCATTGATTCTGTGAAATCTTCATCTTGTGACCTCGAGTCCCCCCCCCCCCCCCCCCGTAGAAGTTAAAATATTTTGGAGCGAGCAGTCTACTATTAAATATTCAAGCATTACACCCGTGGTTTCTTTATCAGACACTTACATACGAATTTTGTGAGCAAGCATCAGTAACCGAACACTCGACACGCTCTATCGTAAACCGGGGCGCTGAGACTGATTGGGTCTTCACTTTCATGGCTTCTATTGAATCTTAAAATATCCTTATCTTTTGATTTACCTCTTTCCGCTGTCCATAAACTGCTGAAAAGCTGAGAAAGCTTTTCGAGCTATCACCAATGCGCACTTGAAAGCAATGAGCGGTGATCCTACAGTTAATATTCATGAAATAAAAATTGCTGGTGCTTTGTTTAAGCTTTAAAATGAGGAGAATTATGAAAAATAAGTAGAACAAAATGTTTCTTTCAGAATAAAAAAAAACTTCAGTGGCTGGTTTGTCATGGCAGAGCCATGGCTCCCTTGGCTCCTTATAGCCAGCCGCCACTGCTTTAACTGCTGAATGGCTCTTTTCCAAAGCATTATTGGTTATCAAAGAGCATAGAAACCGTTTAAATAGTCAGCCACCGAAAACCCAGCCTTGATTAAATGCTTGGTTGAGTAATGAATCGTTTAAAGAAATTATTATGATAATCGTTTTTTAACAAGAAGTACGCACCTGTATGCTGTGCACTGTGTACTAGGTATTTCCTGTAATTTTTCTAAATATAACTCAAGAATTTTTCAAAATTGGAAACGATTCAATCAGAGGCGAGAGGCAATTACTTTAACAGTTACAGCAATTAATGAGGAGAACGGTGTTCGCGTAGCAGCGGTTAGCGTCAATAATAGAGTGCGAATAACTCATTTTGCGTTTTACACAGAAAGGTTTATAGGTAGAAATAATATCCGCGAACTACCAGATAATGCAAAATAAATGAACGCATCGCGCAAATGCAGTAATTCCGGATCATTCGTTTTGCGTTTGATTACAAAGTAAGTTGAAGCGGATAGAAAATAGAGAAAAACATAAATGACTGATGCCGGTAGAGATCTTAGAAGCAAGCGTAAATCGCGCTTCGCGATCGGACATACAAAGACATTTCAGGCTTCAATTACTCGGAGATTTTAAATAAAGAAATAGCTATTTCATTAGCAACACATTAACGAAATTTTAGCAGCCCAATGAACACAATGGCAGTTTTCCGGTTTGATGGGTTTCCTTATCGAAGCTTCGTGGAGGTAATTCGTGGCTGCAAGCCGATAAGCGCTTCAGTAATTTTTCTAAATTAACTATACGTCCTCATAACAGCCTTTGTTCTCACTTAGCATAAACACCTTTCATACATTTGCATCAATGATCAAAAGC
Organism: Agriotes lineatus; assembly: GCA_940337035.1. NCBI lineage: Eukaryota > Metazoa > Arthropoda > Insecta > Coleoptera > Elateridae > Agriotes > Agriotes lineatus. Next base: position 226,970 of record CALNHX010000822.1, read on the forward strand.
GCACTCCGAATAATTACATGGAGACGCCGGCGATAACCTTGCGGATATTGAAATAGGCTAGAAATCATTCAACAGTCAAAGTTCCGATACGCTTCTGTGTCACTTTCAGAACTTTCGGGTGAGTTATAGCAATTTTGCTCCACAGAAAAACGCACAAAAACTACTCACATTACGTGCCAATCGGTGGCTTAGCCTCCACGGCCTGCTTTGGATTCTTCTAGTTTCCCACGAAGATTCTGCCGTGGACATTGATGTAATTAATTCTTCATGGATATCGCAGCTTGCCCGATCGAGAGGTTGGACAGTACATAGAAGGGTAATAATTCGTGCGTATTATATTATGATGTGCGAAAAACATAAAGTTTAAATACATTTTTCTGGCGAACATGAACGGTATTATTAACAAACAACAGTGTGTCCGCGGATTGAGTTCAGATAAGGTGTAAATAATAAAAAATATTCCACTTAGAAGCTGATATTTAAAGATTCGTTCCTGCTTGTTCTCAAACCAAGATTTTGAGAAAATCAATCAAATTAATTAATATACAGGATGCTTTTCAAATCGATTTTGAAAAAATGGCCAAGAGTAAACTACCTTTATTAGAAGAGATAACAAAAAAGGTATTAAGAAAAGTTGTTTAGAATTAAGAGTAATGACAGATTCTTAATTTTCAGACAAATCGGCCTACTTGGATTTTTAAAAAATACTTTTTGTTTTTTATACTAACGTACTTTTTATCGTGGCTGTAGGAGGCACTCTAACTGGTTCATGAACTAATATGCTAAAAAAATAATGGAGCGCCCCCTACAGCCACGATAAAAAGTATATTGGTATAAAAAATCGAAAAAAATTAAAAAAATCAAAGTAGGCCGATTTGTCTGAATATTGAGAGTCTACCATCACTCTTAATTCTAAACAACTTCTCTTAATACTTTTTTTTGTTATCTCTTCTAATAAAGGTAGTTTATTCTTGGCCACTTTTAAAAAATCGAAAAAACGCCTTGAATATTAATTAATTTGATTGATTTTCTCAAAATCTTGATTTGAAGACAAGCAGGAGGGAATTCTAGAATATCAGCTTCTAAGTCGAATATTTTTTATTATTTACACCTTATGTGAACTCAATCAGCGGACACACTGTATATACATCTTACAAACAGATTTGGCGGTAACGGGAAAAGCACCAATTACATGTTTAATAGATTAAAGTTGGATTAATGAGCCGTGAGGTAGTGGAATCAAAATTAGTTTGTATTACAAAATTTATGACGACCAATATTAGAGCTGTTTAAAAAGTGGCTGACTCATTCATACACCATTTAACTGAAAAGTAGATAATTCTAAAATTAGATATATTCATTGTAACTTTCGTACAATTTTATTAGTAATTTAATGTTAAGCAAACCAAGAATAGTTATTGTTGTGATTTTAGTTGATATGAATTTATTAATCCGTCCGCTTTCCGTGCACTGACCGGGGACGGTTGGTACGGCGCCGCAGTGTCTAAATTTAGTCGGTCACCGAATTGCAATAAACTTCAGCTGCCCACAAATTAAGAACAAAAGCAGCTTTTAATACAAGCCCTTAAGCCGCCTACTTCTCTAAACAACCGCCCAACGGTTAAAAACGAAGGTATCACAACAATAACTAAGAAACACTACCTAATACAGGTGGGATGGAAAACGTAGGACCTCTTGAATTTCACTTGGCAGTTTTACTGCAGGAGGTGCAGCAGCAGCCAAGTACCCTTATCGTACATACCTTTAAGTCCGATGGATAATAATTTAGAGTCAACTGCCTGGGGTTGACAGTTAAGCCTTCTACCTTCGTCCTTAAATGAATTCTATTTAGTTATGACTAACTTTGACTGAACACATAGTAAGCGGCATTTTACAGAGTATTAGTCTAAAATTAGAGTGTTTGAAAAACCTTTAGGTTTAGGGAAAAAATGAGTATAACCAAAATGGTTAATTTTATTATAATCAAGATTTTTATTCGTAACCTTCATTTGTATCTGCAGCAGAGAAGGAATGATATAGAAGAAACAAAAAATAAAAAGCTATTCTACAATATAGCGGCAGTAGTACGACCGATTTTAGGGAAACAGTAGTACATTCAATCAGAAAGCAAATGCGACATCTTTAGCAAATTCTTTGCGTATACTATTTTTCCAATGTTAAAATCTATTTCCTTGCATTATATTGGTTATTTATGATAAGGTGAAAGGCGCAATACATAGCAAATAAGAGGTTCTCAAAAACCATATTGGCGGAGTAATGGAATTAAAGAATTAATGGGAAGTAAGAAACAAGCATATCAAATATGGCTTCCCATTAGAGATGCCAAAGACAGACAATATTAAATAGACAGCTTAAAATACAAATAGTAAAAGACAAGAAGATGGAAACAAATATGCAAAGAACAATATAATAATAAATAAATACAACTCAGTTAAGCCTATCCTGAAATTTACCAAGAAGAGGACTACACGAAGCTGTAAAGTGCTAATTTATACCCTGCCTTTCTTTGGATCATTAGAAGAGTTTCGCTTCTGGTGTGGTTTACACGTTGAGTTACCGTTTTGCTTATCTCTTGATGAAGCCCCTTATAAAAGTGAGCGAAGTGTTGAGTTCTTCAATCTTAGTAATACACGGTCCAATTCTGGAAGTCGTTCCTTATATAGACGCCGATAAACTTAAACTTCTCTCAAAAGAAAAATTTTCAAGGCGGATAGCCGTGGACGATAATGTCATGGAATCAATAGAAAGAAAAAGGCTACAGTGGCATGCGCACCTTTGACTTTGTAATTAGTGTAACCGTGATTACCTTTACATTTGACATGCATGTTGATCGCAATAAATTCGCCAGACGTATTATATGTACATGCAGAACATTTTGTAATTATAACTAGTAATGACTGTAGGCTAAACAGGTTAAATACATTTCATGCTGCTAAAGCAATCTTTTGTGTAGCAATTCTATATATTTTTTAAAGAATAGTGCTGTTTCACTACGGATGTATGTAGTCTGCATAGAAATTGTATGAAACTAGGCTGCAAATACACAGTTTAATTTGGTTTTATTGTTTACCTAAAGTAGAAAAACAGTTACCTGCTACATTTTTAATCCTAAGTAAACGATAAATAATCTAACTATTGATTAATCAAGGTAAAACTACTTTACTTACAAAAATAATTTGTTTATAGAACACTAATTCTTTAGTATTAATGGCTAGCATATGTAATGTACTAACTATACAGTTATCATAGCTTTTTTCTTTTAGACTTTCGAAAATCCAGTAATTATTTAAAATATTGCGTGTACGTCGAAAGCAGCTACTGGGTTTCTTTATGGCATAAAGTACATTTACCAAAGAATCTTAAGGAATATCATTCTTCCCAATCATTAGACTTTTCGTATACTTTAGTTATTATAGACACAGTTTTGTAAGTAGTTTTCAATTTAATAATTTCAGAAAGCGTGCCATGCAAAGCTTCGCTTGCTAACGCCGTACTAAATTTTATTTCATTAACTCTCATTTTATCATAAAACAGCTAACACAGCTTTATACATTTTTTAACTATCCATTTTTTAAAGATATTAGATGATCATTTGACCTCTATCTACACCCACATACCCATTCTCCCACCCACTTAAACAAAGAAATTTTATAATTAATATTCTTGATTTTTGGTGCTATTCCGAAGTTATCTAACAATAGTTGATGAAGAAACCGGTTTTATGGTGAATTCTTGCACTACGTTCACTTTTCGGCCTTTCATAATCTAACATTTTTAATTTATTTTAATATATAAAACTCAACTCATTAATTACAATGAACAAGACTACTTCAAAATGTGGCAGTATAGCATTAATGGACTAAAAGTAATAATGCTTACAGGGTTTGCACTTTAGTTATTTCTGCTACTGTCTAATGCGATAAAACAGGAGCTAATAAACTTTTAAGTCGGTTTAATTTTCTTGTTTCACACCATTTTGGGCAGTCTAAAAGGTCGCTCCAGTAATTGGCAATAACGTCGTTAGCAGCTTAGCAGCATAAAACCACACAATTTACAAGCCAGGTTTATGCAACTGCACAGTCTGAATACATTGTATTGCACCTTTCAAAACCTGTCCAACTGTCGAAATGGTAATGATAAGAAGAGAAATCTAAGCTTTACCTCACTATTGCCTATGCCGAGGAACTATTCGATTACTTTACATTTTAGAGACACTTAAGACTTTTACGCATTATAAAATATGGAAACGAGCACAATCATAACTTACGTCTCGTCCTATGCTTAATTAAAGTGGTTTATGGAGGAAGTGATTATAATTACTCCGATAAAAAATTTGGAAACGGGATGGCAGATTTGGCACAGGAAAATCGGAGTTAAAGTTCTAATTAGCAATTAAAATATGTGAGGTTGGTTGTGGATTTAATATTTATTCTAGCCAAGTAGGACCCATATAGATAGGTTACTTCCAACGCATATACAAGATTTCTAGCTGAAGAAGTATAACAAATTAAAGCTTATTAGTGCACAACCGAAGGTGACTCCCAGAATTGGAATTCCCAAGTATAGATGTGCGGTCTAGCTTTAGGAAGCTTTTTGTACAAATTCGAATGTTTCCCATGGATTCCAAAGGATATTAAAATAGTGCAAACAGCAGCTTCCTGCGGAGGCGCCTAGTTTTTGTCCGCTGGTGCAAATTTGCCATGAATTATTTTATTCGATTAAAAACGTGAAGGTAGAATGACATTATTTTAAAAATCGATTTGCTCGATAACTTTTGAACGATTTGTTTTTGCTAGCTTGTATTCTGTAGGTACAGTGTGTTCCAAACTAGACATGACATTGTCTCGGAAACTAAGAGTTAGAGAGTCGGTTAAATGGGACAAAGGTGATGATGCCTTCAGTTTAAAAAATCAGTGTAATAAATAAATGCAAGAATAGAAAATTATGTAAAATGTCCACGGCTATGCGATCATTATTGTTAGAGGTGCACGAAAAGTGCATCGAAAAAATTGTGATAATTTATAAACATGACAGCAGCATTGTATTTACATTTTGATTTTTGATTATAATTCTGAGATATAACATTGTTTTAAAATTCTATTTTATGAAATAGTTATACCTAACCGTTTTCTAAGCAAGAAATAATCCTAGCTTTTGAAACTAAATTCGCATTCTAGGCATTATTGACAGTGAATTTTATATTTATTCATATGTCAGTTGCCAGTTAAAAGTTCAGATTCACACTGCTAAAAAACCTTGTGCTAGTTTGTTTGGTAACAATAGTACTATGTTATATTGTAAATCCATACGCTAAATAAAAAAATAAATGAAAACCATGGTAGCTTTATAATTTTAAAGCTTATTTTTTCCTCTTAACATCAGTTGTGGAAACACTCAAAGAAATAGTGACTGCAGCAGAAGGGGCCTGTGGAGCGTTTACAAACACTAATAAAATAAACATATGGCTTCGTGGAACAATAAATAAAAAAAAAGTAAAGCAACAAATAATTGATGTAATAACAAAGAAACTAATAGATCACGGAAAATAAAAAAGCAAGGAATTCAAATTAAAACTGAAGTGAAAGAAAAAGATATGAAAAGAATTTCTAAGGAGAATGGGGGGAACACAACAAAGAAAACACAAAATTGCTGTTCCGAGAGCTAACGGACCTAACAGGAGAAAAACAATAAAACATGAAAGTGCATCAAAAGTAAAGAAGATAAATCATTAAGATCAGAATAATAAATTAAAGAACGGTGGCTACCATATCACAGTAATTTACTGGGTAGCCAAATAAGAGAGAAAAAAGGGAAATGATGAAAGGAACAAGTTAATAAAATTAAAATAGGAAAAGAGATTGAAAAAGATACCATTAATCCAGAAATGCTCAAATACTTGGGCGATGAAAGTGTATGATGGTTAGTTCATCATTCGCGTATCTTATGTACCAAGGTAAGAAGGAGTTTATGGCCCGCGGTGTAACAAATTAGAGCTCAAGATGTCTAGCACGAAAAAGACCATATAGGCTAGTTATGCAAGAGGTGCATACGACATTTTATTTACAGGTCGGAATATTCACTATTCAAACCAGATCTATAATTTTTGTAAATTCAAACAACCTATGATGTCACTAATTGTCACTGTTTTTCAAACTGACAAACAAGACACTAAGCGGGCCGAAAAGTACTTTATGGCCCTTGGGCTGTAAAGTGACGCAGACGCCCTCATATATAGAGTATAATGTGACGATTTCCGCCCGGCCGTACATAAAGTACTTTACGGCTCACTAAGTGACACTATAAAGCTCAAGGACTTGTTTGACAGTCTGAAAAACAATGACGTAGTAGGTTGCAAAAATTGATAAAAATTATAAATCTGGTTTTAATTGTGAATATTCCTGCCTATACATAACATATTGTATGCACCTCGTGCGTAACTAACGTTTACGCCCCTTTTCGTGTTAAAACACACGGAAACGCCTAATTATCAAACTGCCGACCTTAAACCCCTTCTTATGCCCTTGGTAAATAATAGTTATTTATGTATTAAGGGCATAATCAATAGATTACACCACGAGGAAATGTTTAAAGCGCGACGCGAAGCAGAGAGCTTTAAATTTCCCGAGAGCTATAATCGTGATTAGGCACGTGGTACAGTCGTGTGCAAATAAATCTGGGACAGTGTTTTTTTCACATGCAGATTCAGTTAAGAATTGAAGAATATCTCCATGGATTTCCTGCTATCAGAAAGAGTTACATTAAACTTTAACAGGTACTGAAACCCGTAACTCTCTCTGATAAGAGGAAATCCATGGAAATATTCTTCAAATTCTTAACTGAATCTGCATGTGAAAAAAACACTGTCCCAGATTTATTTGCACACGACTGTACATACAACGTTTTATTTCATTTTAGTCCTCAAAATGGACAAAATTCAAGGATTCAGTATTTTGACTACAGACGCAGTAGGTCGCCATTGTGCTGGCGCTGTGCATTTTTGGTGTGCGATGGTTTCTATGCAGATTGTTGGTGTTGCTATACTACATTGTTGGTGCTTGTTATATTGCTTAGCAGCTTTATAGGCCCTAGGGCTATAAAAGCCATTTTACGCCCTCTATCGAGGGCCTATAAACAAGATTATGGTTCCAAAATGAAATAATATGTATTTATGTACCAAGGACATTATGAAGATGTTTATGCTCTTTCGAGGGTAACAAGTTTGCAAGCCTGAGGGCCTGTGGCCCGGGGATTTATAATTCACCCGCCGGCTATGAACATTAAGTAACGCCCGTGGTACATACAAGGTTTTATTTTCCACTTTGAATACATAAATAACTTGAAAAGCTTGCAAAGCAGTCCATAACGCCCTAGGGTGTAAAGAGCGAGCGTTATTATTAAGCCCACCATTTACGCCATAGGGCGTTATGTACTGTTTTATACGGGTGTTCCATAACTTACGAACCATAGAGCAATTGGAGATAATAGACATAAAAATAGTTATTTTGAGCCAAAGTTGCCTCAGTAAAATGTTACAGTACTTGGATATTGCAAAAACTTGTTTTTTACTACTTTTGTCAGGAAAACGTAGAAAACAATGACTGGTTTGTGTACATTCAAGGCACACTTTGTAAATTACATATTTTTCAGCCATCGACAGAATGTGCGATGGAACATTCAAATGCGAAAATCTGGGAAACGGCTTGAAAATTAACTTTCACTTTCAACACCCTCTCTCTCTTTTTCACTTGTAACATTTTACTGAGGCAATTTTGGCTCAAAATAACTATTTTTATGTCTATTATCTCCAATTTCTCTATGGCTCATAAGTTATGGGACACTCTGTATACCTCGTATCACAGATAAAAACAACAAATAATAAATCAGTGGAAAATAGAAAGCTTTATGGCTCTAATGCCGCACAGTGACGCATTATGCTCTCAAAGATAAAGTAACCGATTTCGCCCCATCATACATAATAGCTATTTACGTTATTAGACCGGTAGCAACATTTTTATGGCCGCGCCAATACTTTACAGGTCGAGCCCGTAGGGCGAGACCTGTATGTTTGGCAAGGCCATAAAAATGCTACCGGTCGCGTATCGTATAAGATTTTTTAGGATACTGCATTGGTAACTAGCGTTTACGTTGTTACAAACGAGTCCGGTTGATAAAATTTACCGGCCTAGACCAGTAGTTTAGGCCAGTAAATTTTATCTACCGGACTCGTTTGTAACAACGTAAACGCTAGTTACCAATGCAGTATCCTAAAAAGTAAATTATGGATCTTTATTCCATTTATCCTTCTTAGAAGTCGAGCACTGCTTCTCTAAATATTTCCTTCGCGTCTAGATTGAACAGCACTGGTGAAAGAATGTATCCTTGGCGAAAGCCTATTTTTATTTCTATATCTTCAGTTGTTTTATATTCTACTCTGATTACAGCTGATTGATTTTAATATACGATTTTTATAATCTGAATATGTTTATTATGCATTTCTCTTGATTTGGGGATTAAAAGATTTTTATCGTGTCGTACTTCATCGCATGTTTTTTTTTTCAAAATATGTCAAATAAACAAATACATTGCAGTTAATCTTTCGGAATATCTGTATTGACAGCTATATGCCAGAAAGTGCTTTACCTGTTCTTAGTTCGCTGTGTTTTACCTATCTTCTTATAGATTTTTCCGTAAATCATAAGAACAAATGACTTTAGAACATGGGTAAGAAGACTAATAGTTCGGTAGTCACTGCACTGTGTCGCTTTAGTTTTTTGGTATGTAATTCCGTTGAGATAATGACATTAACCATTGGACCAAAATTTTACATTTAATTTTCAACAACGAATAACGTCTTTTTAATTATGTTTATTTCATACGGATGTCAAAAATTACATTTTTCGGACTATTTATGGTACAAACAATGGAACATTAACGTCTTAGTACTTTAAAGTAAAATATTAAAGTTCAAGTACTTTAAAATTATAGGTCACTTGTTGACATGAGATTTGAAATGTTTTACAACTTTTTATTTAAAATTCATTAAACTTGTAGTATGAAATAAACCGTTGTATTCACCACGAACGAAAGGTGTTTTTAAAGGTCCTCGCAAGTAATTCCGTCCTCGGCTGACGCCTCGGCCGTAAACAACTTTCTCGTCCTTTAAAATGTCACTTTTAGTTCTAGATAAATAAACTACTATTACCGATTTACGTTTTATCGACGTATATTAAACGTACTTATGCCTTCTTGCAATATATTAGCAAATTTTGCTTTACAATATGGAAAATAAATTCTGCGCGATGTCAAAATGAGATTGCTCTAATTTAAAAAAACTGTCTTTTTTCAAAAGGATATCGTAATAATTAAAACAATTAAGTAAAGTTTTATTAATCAACATAACGTTAATGATTTTAAAATAATACTTTTAATTATAAAGGTTAAAAATTGCTTTTAGATAACAATTAGAGGAGGTTATAATGAATAAAATCAAGATTTTCAATGTCAGTTTTGTAATTAGTAGAATTTGATTTGTTTCTAGTTCGATCATTTCATAAATTTGGCAGTTTGTTATTTACCCTTTGCAATGTTTTAGGGCAGTTAAAATTAAAATTGTGGTAATAGTCAACAATTAGGTTTAGTTGGAATTGAAATTTTAGATTTTACTTCCTTTAACAATAAAGGAAGTATTGGATTCACCCCAAAAGTTCTAAATTGAGTTTTCAACAGATATTCATGTTTTAGAGTCCCCTGAACCCAAAAAAAACATGTTTTGTTCATTGTTCTGTCTGTGTGTCTGTGAGCAGAGTATTTCAAAAACGAAAAGAGGTATGGCGTTGAAACTTCATATATAAGTTTTGTGTACTATGTAGATGCGACCACAAGCTTTTGAAGAAAATCAGATAACCGGAAGTATGGTGTTTACTCTGGTGTTTCTCTTTTTTTACTAACTCCTATTTTAAATAGAACACCCGGTATATTATTACATTTTTGAATTCAGCTTAAAATTTTAGATAAAATTCGTCTATTCAACTAACGCTCTATTTTGTACGGTTTCTGTAGAATTTATAATTTTGACAAATGCTTAAAAATTAAAAATCAAATTTTTGGCTAATTATAAGATCACTGTAAAAGGAAGTTATATGCGTGTTTTATGCTGAGTTATGTTTTTTTAAATATTTTGTTTTGTTTGTCCTATGTAATTAGCTTCACAGTCGTTACAATTGATTTGGTACATTATACTTGATTCTGATTGAATTTTTGTTTTATCTTTTAAATTTCTGAAAAACTGGTTTCCAATAGTGTTGTAATTTTTGAAAGAGACGTTAAAGTTTGTTTTTAAATATTTTATTTAAACATAGTGATAGTTTTGATATGTAAGGAATTGAAAAGTAAAGAGGATTTTTAATATTTTGATAATTGTTAAATTCTTATCCTAAAAATTTTAAAATGCGAACTAATTTGACTTGAATGAGGACAAGTTGGAAATTAAATAGGTACGTTCAAATCAACTTCATTAAGATCGTGCGTCTCCACGTACACAGATGTAGAATTTAAAACAGGAAGTTTAGTAATTGCACGAAATAATCTCTTAATGAATACGCACAGCACCAAAACACAAACTTCAAGTGTTTGAATGTCGGAAGTGACTTTTACTTTTAAGTAGCCAAACCATTGTTTTCCGTCCCTATCCACCTATCCCGGTTGGGCACACGAATTCGGATAAGCGCGTTCTTTTATCGCAAAAATCAGCAGTTTTGTGAATAAATTAATTAAACATACTTGACGACTTCCCGCCTAAAATCCCTAATTAAGGTTCTCGTTCGTCTTGAATAATTTATATTTCGAATTACTCGGGAGGAAGCCCTTACGCTCACCGGCTCCGCCACTTATCGGAACGGCTCAAGTTCAAGTTCAATGTCGCTCTTTGAACCTGCAGTTTGAAAAAATGCAACGTGATAAAGCAGATGCGACTTCCATTTTTTCAGAATTCAATGTCAGACCGGCGTTTATCATTTACTGTGATAAGGACAATGGTGTAACTTATACTGTACTGGCGAATGTATATCTGAAGTAATACATACTGAGTTTGTTTGCTACAGAGGTTCTATATAAAAATGTTAATTTAATCTCTGGGGATTTTTGTTCTGTTCTAATGCAGTTCATGATGTTTAATTGCGTATGATAGAAACCATTAGATTAAAACATTCAAAGCCGCAGAACGTCTCCTCATTAATAATGATATAATACTTTAGAATGACACTGAGATAGCGAATAGGTGAATGTGTATCTTCTTTATCAGAAGAATTAAATAATTACATTAGGCAACAAATATTCAATTTTGTATTTTTTCTGTATTAACTACGCAGAGAGTACCTGTGCATTGCACGATTTTCATAGCCTTCGAATTGTCTACCGCCCTGTTGGTGTACGTGGTTAGAAGTCGGTCTAGAAAATGGCACTCAGGGGTTTGGGTATTCAGAAAGTGGAAATCAGATTAATGGTATTGGAAAAGGGGAACATCCAAAATGATCAAAGTTTGTTGATCCCCTCCCTCGATTGTGCCTTTGGGTGTTTCTTGTATTCAGAATTCGCCTGCTTCTTTTAGTTAGAGTTCATTCGAACGAATTTCTGCACTGCAACCTTTAATAATTTCTTTCCCAGTAGCATCAGCAAATCTTGATCTTATGTTGTCGCGTTTCTTCGATAACTACTGAGTTTGAGAGGAGATAAGATCATATTTAGAGGGAGAGAAAGATTGAGAGAGACAAGACAATCAATGAGGCATGGAGACTCAGCAGAAGTCAACAACTCAAAAGCTGTACCATACGCCTCGCTGCTGGCGTAGTTGCCCCTATATTGGTCGGAGCAGGCAACCTGAAACCTTTCTTCCAGTGCAAGTTTATGTGGTTTATAACTTATTACATGTGCACCATACATAGCGAAAGACAGGGAATATAAGAGGCACCTGCGATTCCGGCCATCCTTATTACGCGATGTGGAGTCTCCACACCATTCACCAACAAATTCTCTCTCATGCTATAATTCAAATCAAATCACATACTAACGTTCATAATCCGAATCCAAAAGCCAAAAAGCCGTGATCAACCAAATCGATGTTTAAATTAAATAGCGAATAATCGAAATTCAAATTAATGAAGTTGGGCCAAAATATAGAAGATCAAGGCAATATGCAAGGAACAATAAATGAAACTATTCTACGTCTTAGATACTGTTTGAGGATTTCGCGGTTGCTCGAATTATTCTTGCTAACATAGAATTTGGGCTGTGACCGCGTAGTATTTCTGGATAAACACCCATCCTTCTCTGGATTGACGTGCCTTGCACCCTGTGAACTCAAGCAAGGATCCACGCGGTGACGATGTTCTTTGGTGGCGCGTGTTGTTTGAGTACCTCCAGAACGCGATAGATTTGGCCTTAGTGCTGTGTGTGCACCCATATTCACTAACGTTTCGCAAGACCTTACAGTTTGCATAATCAGAGTGAAAGCGCACGTCGATATTTTCTTCTTTATCTTTCTCTTGTACTAGGTTTTGGAAGTTTCCTATGTCAACGTTCAACTGTCCTGGTAAATGTAACATTTTTCAATGGTGGAAATCTTTCCCCGTGCTCAGCAATAATATCACCAAGATTAGGAAGAAAGAAGCGTTAGTGGAAATGTAAGTAATATGTTTTAAGACATTTTACAGCCCATGGGCTGCTTGCTATAAGGAGCCAAGGGGCCATGGCCCTACCATTACAAGCCATTAGTTCAAGACCTTTTTAGTCTGAAATAATTTTTTGTACCTACTTTTCGTCATTCTTCTTGTTTTAAAGCTTGAACAAAGCACGAGTAATTTTCATTTTATGTATATAAACTGTACGATAAGCGATGCTTGCTTTCGTGGACGCATCGAAGCCAGATTTTCCACAGTTTTTAGACTGAAGTGGTGGGAGATCGACGAAGAAGTTGGGCCAAAGGTAGAATATTTTAACATTGAATGGGAGCCACCTCAGCGTAGACTTAAACCTTAAAGAATCTTAGTCTGACTCGGGTTGCGATAGCCCGCGTGTTGAATATCTGATTAACTTTTAGCACGTAGGGTCACTGATGAATACACAGTTTCTTACATAACTATTTTATTACAATCATAAAATACTGGTAAATTGTCGCAATTTTTTTGGCCAAATTATACATTTAAAAAATAAATAAAAGAGAGATTCTATTCAGCTTATCATATTTTATTAGCCTCTTAAGTATGGTAAATTTTTTCACTGATGCTAACTTTTGCTAGTCCATATGCGAAATAGTTAAATATCGAGATGTTGGAATCTGTTTTTGTCTGTGAGAGGGTGGAAAATGCATTTTACGTTCGGTTCGCTCGACCATCAAAATTCTCTTACGAGCCGTGACTGTTACGACCAGCTTAATAACTCCTGAGAAGTTCATTGACAATTTTATAGTTTTCAGATTTAGTATTTCCTGGAAAGTGTTGTATCGCCGCTTTAAAGCATTCTAAGCCGCACGTTCTAAGTCGCTTAATGTTTCTTCGAATTATATACCTTTTATTAAGAGATTATGTTGAAGTCCTACAGAAATCCCCTCTGTAAGTTTTGCATCTGTTATATTGTGGAATCTTTGTTTGAGATACTGAAATCCAGATCTTTCTTTCTCCATTGCTTTAATGAAGTTTTTCATCAAACGCACTTTAATATGCAATGCTGTATAATCGAAATTTTATGACAACGCGGCACCGCATTTACCACAGGTTGATTTGCGTTGAGAGGCAGCAGTATTAAGTTCCCGATTGTCCTCAGCTAGCTCGCCGGGAGAGCGAGGTTCATGTTACTCGTGAAGTCCGGCCCTGTCTCACGACAGTGACAATTTCGATGTTTGCCAGGGCGTCACAGTGAAAATTCAACCTGTAGTTGTGGATTTGTTGCGCTCATGGTCGAAGCTGCGGGATTTGGTGCAAAGGATACTTACCTGAAAACTTAATTTATTTTCGACTAATGACTTAATTGCTTTAGCTGTTCGAGTTCAACTTTTCCTTACACTTTCTTAACAATTATCCAAGCCATGGTTAAACACAACTTTTGAATTAGATGCACTTCAAGAACGAGTTCTCTTTTTGTTCAAACGAATTGTACTCTCACTCAAAGGGAAAATGCAGCGTAATGAATGCGTTTACACAAATTTATAAAATTATAGCTCTGTTAGTTTATAGTCAACGGAGTCACTCAAATAGCACAAATAATAATCAACACAGCAACAAATAATATACTAGATAGAACCCTATCTCTGTAAATATATAGAGAGAGCTCGATATCAACACATTCAACCTGGGCTGTACAAAGTTCAAGCTCTCTCTAAACACAGAATAAGTCCTACTATATACTAATAATAAAATATATAGGTTTTTGTGAGGAAGGATAAAGGTTTTGGTCTTACCTGTTGGCGAAAGTTTTACTGGGTATTTTGCCGGCTGGTAAATATCGGCCTAATTGGGATAACTCGCCGAGAAGGGTCGGGGTTCCAGCTACGCTAAAAAGAATTAAAAAAAAAGAGAAGGCGCCAGGTCCTCGAAGTTGTCTAATCCTTGCGTCGGACCAGCACAAGGTAAAGATAAATCCAGCCAACCAAATAGAAGAAAGAAACCAACAACATTTAACAATATTTATTTAAACACTGGTGCTATAGTGCAAACAGTCAGAAAAAGTAATACATATATGTACAGTGTGTCCCAGCATAGGTGAAACGACTCTTGTGACAGGTAAAAAAATTTCGATTTAAATTTTCATTTTTTGGGGTTCAGCCCTGCTTGGTTAAAGGCGAATTTCTAACATAATTTCAGTTTTGAAAAATTAAGTATGCCTTGGAAATTTTCAATAACCTGTTTTTCTGTAGAGTAAAGTGCCTTTTATGTGACAAATACGACAAAAAGTTATTAATAAAAGTTGTTTAGAATCAACATCTACGCCCCTATACCAAATTTCAAAATCCTCAGCCAACTTTGATCTCGCACAATTTATTTTATGTTTAGGTCCCAAATCAAAGAATTTTACTTTTAACAAAGATTTTTATTGGAAAAACAAATAGTTTTAACAAAGCTTTTATTTCATAATAAAAAAACTTTGTTAAAAATAAAATTCTTTGAATTGGGAAATAAACTTGAAAGAAAATGTGAGAAATCACAGTTGGCCGAGGATTTTGAAATTTGGTATAGTGGCCTAAATGTTGATTTTAAACAACTTTTTTTAATAACTTTTCTCGTACTTGTCACATAACAGGCACTTTACCTTACAGAAAAATGGTTTTTTTTTAAATTTCCAAGGCATACTTGATTTTTCCAAACTGAAATTATGTTAGAAATTTTCCTTTAAACAAGCAGGGCTGAACCCCAAAAAATAAAAATTTAAATCGAAAATTTTTTAACTTTCAGAGTCGTTTCACCTATCCGGGGACACATTGTATATATACATTAGGTGGGCGAAGCATAAGCGACATCAAAATACTTGTATATATATAAAAAAGAATAGCCGAGCAGGCACAGGTATAATCAAAAAGCTAAACTATAACCTAAAGGGGTTCCGCGAGCAATAAATACAAAAAAATTAGAGCAGAGCATTGCAAGCCTACAACTGACGTCTAGCCCCGAGTGTCAGCTCGAAATGACTCTATTATATTCGAAATTTCTAGGGGGCGAAAACACCGAGAGTATATGTTCATATAGGTTCAAGGTAGTTTCCTATTGTAATTCTGCTTGTGAATAATTAAAATAAAACCAAACGGCTTGAAAATGCTCTTAATTCGTGTGTATACGCAAAAAAAACTAACTAATCTACGGAAGCTAGTATTCTAAGCGCTAATCTGCCGAAGTTGAGTCCTTAGCCACAGCTAAGTAAAAACGGTAACTTCACACGTAATACGCGGTGGCTGTCAAAAAATATAACCTCGGGCTTATGCAAGAAAGGGGGCCCAAAGTGCTGCGAGTCACCGCTACAACGTGCCACAGGTAAGTCTGAACATCCTACTAAAATGTCTTACAGCTAAAAGCAAAATTCCAATGTACTGATCTGCTATAATTTTGTAGGAGCCCCATTATAGATTTAAACGGAGCCGAAGGCACTACTAATGGGGCTAGGGAGCAAAAAAAACTAGGCTGCTAGAGTAGCAGTTAGCATGCACAATAACGGCGTCCCGAGTTCATAATTTAGGATGAATGAGGTGAGTTGTGGCAATTCTAGGCAGTAGCGTTCCAGTAAACGACGATCGCAAGGAATACAGCCAGCCCCGAATCCAATCTAAAACTACATAGAGTGGGGCGAGCTGTATAATATTCAATTTCTATGCGAAAGGTTCGCCTAATCAAATAAATGCACATGGCAAGACATTCGGTTTAGCATGCCTATAACTGTGCGAAAGGTACACACCCAAGTCTAATTATTTCGCATGTTTCCTTGCAGTCTTGCATCTGGGGCTAGAGCCGAGTACGCTGGCGTCCGACAGCAGTTCAAACCATGCAGGTGGCCTTGCTTTGTTCGGGAGCTGGAGTAGTTGCGAGAGCGTGGCAGGTATGCAATAGGCGAGCTCCTATTCCCTAGCAGAATCCGTGAAAGGTAGATTGCGAAATCCAATTGCAATACGTCAAGTTACAAGAACACATATCTGGCGGCATAATTGAGTCGCATAAAAAATTGATCTCAGTGAACGATTAATCCCAACGGGAGATGGCTAAAAACGTACAAAAAGTCCCAGATAAACCTTCGATTAAGAAACCGAGACTAGCGACAGCTTACCTAGTGATAACGGGTAGCCATGTGAAAGTGCAAGAATAATGCTGGCCCCAAACGAATCCACAATTGCGAACGACGTAAGTATTAACAAATCAATTACGAACGTCTTAAAAATGCACATGTGATTATAGTCCTCCATCAAATCGAAACGGAGCGGAGCTAAACTAATTAGCTTATAAATGAAGCACAGACCCGGAGCACGAACAGCTTACACCAAACTTAAAATAAGAAAGAATTCAGTCAACCGTACTACAAATTTCAAGATATCAAAATTCTTCCAAAATTTGGGCAAAAAGAACCACAAAAACCATGTAGAAAATCTGACTGCAGCAAGAGATAACAACATTGCTCTAGCAACAAATCAGGCCAGGGAATAGTTTATCATTATTGCGCTTACGGTTGCCTAACCACTACCACGCTTAAATATTTGTAGAAATGGAGCCAAAATAAATTTAAATAACAAAATCTAGCTAATTGGTAGGGGAGTTGCATGCAAAACCACCTATTAAATATAATGACAAGCTTAAAACTAAAATAGCACCAACTAGGCCTTCACAAAGGCATGCGAAATTGCATTTTGAAGCTTAGAAATGCCTAAAAATAAAATTCAGCTAAAAAATTGTTCCAATACAGGGGAGGCTACAAAATATCCGTAACAATTTATGCAATATTATACTGTTACTACAAATCGAAACTAAATCATATGACAGCGCTAAAGTGCCACAAAATTCAAACCAACAATGGCGTTAAATCAAATTAATAACCGCTTGAGCGCCCTTCCTAATTTATGCACATCACTTGGAAAAACTCAGAACTCGATGAAGCGCTGTAAAATAGAGTACTCGTACCTTTGATCGAGAAAGTTGTTCTCAAGATGATGCCAAAGAGGGTGTGGTTTCTCCCAAATCGACCTAACCGAAGTAGCAGAGCCAAATTACAGTTGTTTGGTGACTGGAAAACGAATAAATGCAGAAAAAGAGCGCCACGAAACAACGTCATGCTCTCGGGTTTAGAAAAATGTAAATAAGCCGCCGGTGAAATCCGCTACAGTGAATAACACACACCCGTTATAATAATTAAATGAAACTGAAGCGAGGCGTGATTTATATCGGAACGTCAATACGAAAGAATTACTAATTGCCAAGATGACATCGAGAACAACAAATCCTCTTCGCACTATAGCTTCCACGCGGTGGCCCAGCGATGCTTCGATTACCCGGAGGTCTATGTTCGCACTCCCGGAAAACGTTTTCTACTTACGTTCAAGCCTAGCAGACAAGTGAGTCTCTGCCCTCCAAATTCAGCGTTTGTCTAACCACCTTCCCTACATCTACATCTGTCTGTGGCTGCCCATAGCCATCTATTTTCATTCCCACGACAATTGAAGCCCACATCTAGACGTGCACTTGACATTTTAAGCCCGAACGCACTTGTGATTTCGAGAATTTCAACAGACAAGTCGCAAAACGTAACCTAAAACGGCCCGGCCCGTGTTGTCAAGGTTCGGCAAGCGCTCCGACTGGGAACTTTCTGGACTGAAATCTTGAGATGCGTCAGAAATCAACGCCGCATAAAACAGCGCCTGCAAAAATACTTTAACGTGCTAGTGCCTGATGAATTATGTTCTTTTGCCCATAAATATGCCGTTTTTTTGCTCAACACTGTTTAACAACATAAAGGAACTTCAATACATTTATATTTTCTGCAATTAATTTTATTCAGAAGATATTCCATATCTTCAAAGTATTTCTTCATATGAATCGCGTGACCGAGAGAAACCGAAGGATAAACATTTCTCTATCTGTAGAAGTACAGTTGTCTAGCTTAGTTGAAAAAATCTGTGAAACGACGTCATTCTTCTGAGTTGTGTCCATAGCCTGACGCTTGCATTAAGTTGTCAACGTTATTGCAGATAGAGAGGTTAAAATTTGCGACACAGAAATACGTGTATGTGGAACCAACAATTTCCATCCTTGTAATCTCGATTCTAGTATATCTGCTTGAGTTTTTCATAAATTCAAATTTAGAGGCAATCCTAATTGAGTAATTTATTGGAAGAGGTTTGTCTTCTTGAGATAGCAAATATTCTTCATCGGTGGTTGACATCTCCAAAACTGGTTCTTCTGTTTTTGTGGAAGCTGTTTTTCATTAAAGATGTCGATAGGTGTTGGCACTGGCACGGCTTCCAAATGAGATATTGGATGAGTACCAAATGACACATAGAGAATTTACTTTTCTACTTATTTTTGCCGGAAAACCCGAACATTTTGTGCAGCAAAAGTAGCAGCCCGTCACTTCTGTTCGTTATCGTCAAATAGCAGAAACTGTAAACGATATATCAGCGCTTTTACTATTAACTAACTTCTTCGAGTAACAGCAACTTGTTGAAGGCTTGTCTTGATTTTTAAAACCAAAGTATAAGTAATAAGTTTTTTCTATTAAGGATGTACTAGTTTGTTTAGGCTGATGGCTAGAGATCTTTCCATACACAAAAATTGTTGAGATCATTAACACATGTAGGAGACTGTCAAAATATAAGAGAAACATGTTTAACTATAAGAAATTTACTTAAATCACCCTTTTACAGTAATTGGTCCTGTAAATAATACTCATGTACTTTATTTTAGTTGCAAGAATTAAATATATTTATAATTATTATTGTTATATACCCATTTAGGTGCAAATTCATTAATATTTGAAACTGATTGTTTCAAGAACAATAAAAGGCATGGTTTAAGAAGTCTAACATAGAATATAATAGTATATTAAAACACGAGTTTTATAAAACTTGTATTTCGACACGAGTCCAGTTTGTAGCACGACTGCCGAAGGCAGGAGTGCTGTGAAGGACGAGTGTTCGGAAGTTTTATAAAACGAGTTTTTTATGTAATTTTTTCTAATTTGCAAGTTAAATACCGTTTTACTACAAATAAAATAAATTTTGGTAATTTAGGGAATTTTGTAACAGTTGGTAACAGTTTTATTGCAAAGCTTAAATTTAAAATAAATTTTAAATATGAATCAAGTAGACTCACCATAAATGTCATTTTTCGCAAGGCTTCGCACGTGAAATTGTAAAATTAGTGTGGATTAGTGTTTCACAATGAATTCAGAAATTTTCTGCACTCCGCCAAAAATACGTCAAATTGCCGAAAATGCTACGGTTACTTTACTGTCATTAGTGTCATTGGCTATAACCTTAAACTCACACTGACATTTCGTGCAATGTCATCAGCCGATAAAAAGTTGATTTCGGGTTTGGTAATGGTTCATGACCGCACTCAAAATGGATGCGGTAACGGCTTTGTTAAGACAACAAATTAGGAAAAATATAATTAAAAAGCAGTAAACGGTTTTACTCGGAACTTCCCCCGCACGTGGAGGTTTATAACTAAGAATTTTGAAAATTTAAAAGGGAAAAATAAATTTTTTAAGGTGTCCATCCTGTGTATAATGGGTCCACATATTGCCTATTTTCGTCAACGATCAAAAACTTGAGCTTATGTGCAAAGTACTACTTTTTTTTAACTAATAGTTATTGAGTTAACGCAAAAGTAAGCAGAATTTAATACTCTGTATTTAACTGAAAGTATATTCGGTGCCCAGCCAGATAGATATGATGCGCATTTAAAATATCGTCTTCCAAATAGTTTCAGATATACCGTTAACAGACACACATACGGACAGACAGACAGGTAGACAGATGAAATTGAGAAACACGTTTTTCGTCATCTAGGCGCCCTGAAACGTGCAGAAATCGCGGAAGGTGATTTTTCACGATTAGAAAACATATTTTACGAGAAAAGGTTATTGAAAATTTCTCGTAATCCTGACGTGATTTGAAAATTTCGAGAGCAGCTTCAGAAGTTGTGCGAAAACATTTGTAAGCTATATGTACTAGCGTATGAGAAAAAACAGCTTCTGGTCAGTGATTATTATTCCAAAAAAAATGTATCGTTTCCGTTGATAACCGGAATAAACGATCGCTGCGTTACTATTTCCATTTTAAATTAAAATATAATATAATATAGTTATGATAGTATCAATTCAGTTCCCCTTTTCGAAGTAAATTAAAATAAATAGAACTATTATTACTTAATTATCCGTGTTCAAAGCCTCACGATTAAAAGAACTGAATTTTACTTGAACTTACGTGGAATAAAATATTATTTTATGGTAATTTCTAACTAGATTTGGTACGTTTCAAGAAGCATGAAACACGGGTCGAATAAAAAATTAGTATAAATATCCTCTATAAATATAGCATTAACCCTCAAGACAGGCAGCGAGCATGAGAAAATCCATTACAAAATGTATCCCTTGGGCTAAAATTACTACTGGTATAACTAACCGTTACGCTAATGATGTTTCTACAGAGGAACGAGAATAATTTATTTATGCAGAAACGTATTTAGCTATGTATCTTCAATGTAAAAATCCTAGATAATATTCCGTGAATAAGTAAATATAAAGGAATGCGTGACGAATAAATAATTATTTATTACTTGAAGTTACTCTAGAATAAGATATCGAAAACTTCATTTTGTATTTTTAGCTCTATTTAGTTAATTTAAAGTAGCCTTGGTCTACTGCAGTTTTCAAGATGCTAGACAATGCTAAGAGCAAGTCTTTTAATTAAAGGAAAAACTAAAAATTTGGTATATAATATCACTGGAATAAAATTTTCAAGAATTACAGCAGCAGCTAGCAATAAATAAAGGATTTTAATTTTACAAAGCTGCATATATACCAAGCGCTATAGAAATCATTTTTAACTATATAGGAACTCGGTCAGATAACCAAGCATCCAGAATATTGGTAAATCCTATAGGATTCCCGGCAGTTTGTTTGGATTGCTGAGTTTGTTCACTGTCTGCTCTCCCGAAATTGCAAATATGACAGCGAACTACAATAGCTACCGCAAGTTATACAGAGGAAGTTAATGTTTAACAAGATATAGCGAGTTAATTGACAACGGTGGATATGATACCAGCTACTTCCCACCGTTTATCACCGAGCATCGACATCAGGCAAATGCCACGACATTCTATTTTTTTTTTTAGAAATCTGCAAGGTTATGCTTGATCCTTAATAATAAAAGTTGAGTGTACAAAAATGCCAGTTGTAGGGATACAGGCACTGTGGGAACGCTGTGTTAAATATGAGCATTAGCCAATGTCAGACTTCCTGCAATTTTTTCAAATGTTCCTTAACCGTATTTGGAGGAACGATTTAAACTAATTGTAGAACAAGGCACTGCGATTCATTTAATAATAAATTAATTCAGTTTTGTGAAGAATTACTCAGATATGATCACTGATCAGCTAATTAAGTTCTAAATACTTTGAGCATATTTTGCGAATGCGTGAAAGAATTTAACTCGATGCATTTTATTGCTGTTTTTTTAATTTGGAACTAAAATGTTAATTGGTCGAAAATTTTGCAGATTTCAGCAAATTTTCATTTGGGGTCTTCTAATTTGCCTAAATATTTTTTGAAATTTTGCTACCTACATCAAGATGTTATTATTCTGCTACGAGAATGACAAAATAACTAAAAAATATCGAAAAGGAGACCTCTTAATGAGTTAAAACAAGAGTACCTTTTTGGAAATTGAATGAAGAATAGTAATACAAATTATTTTGGAATACAGGGCGTTAAAAAAGTTTGGCTTGATTCCGTTCTGATTCTTCACGTCCGGATTATTATAATTTGATTTATTTTAAAATCAATATCGTTGTCTTGGGGAAAGATTTTTAATAAAATATGTAGTTTTTGAGTTCCATTTATCACGCTGTAGAATACAAAGGAGGGGGTTTAAAGATAAATTGTATTTAATTTTTCTTATTAGTTATTTGCGAAAATTTACCACCCTTCCAAATGACGGTACTTATTTCTAAAGCACCTTACATATTGAAATTCTGTGGTGTGTTGATTTACCTAACGTATGTCCCATAAGTTTTGAGAAAAATATTCCGTTGCAGCTTATTATAGGAACAATATGGTTTCAATCTGGTTGGCACTGAAGAACATGGACCATTATCCGTAGTTTAGGCATATAATTCTATTAAATATAGCTGCAGAAATAATTACTACTAGTTTAATTTAGTATAAAATATAAATATAACATAAAATAGCTGCTAACTTTTTTTCTAAAAACTTATGGGACATACGTTAGTATGCACATTTACTCTGGAATTGCGGGAAAAAAAATAGAGGAATCAGTATGATAACAACGCTGGGAAGAATATATGAGGGAGCAGTTGGAAATAAATTAGGAGTACGAAATTGGGGAAGATCAGGCTCGCTTCGCAGCGACAAAATCATGTATAGATCACATTTACACCATTCAACATCTAATGGAAAATCTTGTGGGAACAATAAGATATCTATACACGCAAAACATAATATCAATAAATACAGAATGGAGGGCAAGCTACAGCTTTAAAACGACAAAAGGACTACTAGAAATATGCCCTATATCACCAACTCATTCCAAAATATATCTGGAGATTTAACCATTAAATAAAACAAGATGTGAAGGTATGGTAGTACCGGGAAGGAATCAACGTCTATACACATTAAGATTAACGGAAGGACAGGTAGTCATAACCTAAAATAAAAAAGATTTAAGCTTTATGATACGGAAACTATAGGAAGCATATACAAAGGCGGGAAATTAATATTGGCAAGAATGAATTGTCAAATACGAAGGAAGGAATAACGAGAGGTGTGGACTGTAGGACAAACCACATGCTACTCATAGCAAAAATGGAATTCCCAGGGTATGGGTGGAACAGCACAATTAGTAATGATGCAGAAGAAACAAATCAGGAAATTCAATTCACAATAAACGATAGAAAATTTAAAATAAATCTTCAAGATAACTCTAGTAGACTTCTATAAAAGAAGGCTTTGCGTACATGTTGAGGAATTGTACGAACAGGCAAAAAATAAAATACAATAGCAAGTATAAAAGGAAATATTATGTAATGATACAAGCTTAATATGGTTTGAATTAAAATTTGTTAAACAGTGGGATATTATAATGGTTTGGTTTTATTCAGGGATAAGGCAGATTTGTATCTGAAATATAGCTATTTGAAAATTACAGGTGGATTGAAATTAAAAATAAAATTGGATAAAATACAGTTTAAAAAATCAATGAAAAATGTTAATTTCGAAATACGATAGAATTAAGTAGGTTTAACTCAAATAAATATTAGACTAGAACGCATAAAAATCAAAATAAGGTAGTTAGGAAATTTGTTTCAATAGACTACGTAAATAACAAACTGAAAAATGTAGTAAACTAATTTTTGGTGTAATTAAAATATGGAAGATAACCCTGTCTTATTCATGTAATTTTGGTTAGGATAAAAAGAGTAATTAAAACAAATCTACGTGGTGATTTAAAAATGGAATTTTAAAAGACTAAGAATAAGAGAAGAAGTAACTAAAGAAGGTTATTGGAAAATGGTAGACCAAAACTAATGGATAGAAGAATTATTATATACAAGTAAAGTATTAAGGAAACAACTGGGTTAGCTTTATTTGGGATATTACATTTGACATATATCAAAAGTAAAATGGGATTACGTCAACATATGTATTGTTGTGTGGAGCTTCCAAGGGGGTGTCATAGGAAAGAAGAGAAGCGTTCCAGGTAGCAGTTGACTGTGGCAGGTGGATGTCCATGTTTGCTGGTTGCTGACAGGAGTTTGGGGTTTGCTAATATTGGACAATTGGAACGAGTGGTCTGTCGGTGAGCTGAGCATTGCAGTAAGGAGCTTGAAGGGGTCTAGTTGCCGAGCAAGGATAGGTTGCTGTCTTGAATGTTGTGTGAATAACAATCCAAGGTGGGTGTTTTCTTATCAGATCCTATCTAGAAAATAAATAAAGACGTTAACAAGGTGAAATTAATTAACAAATAATAACTTACTGTGTTATTTAATATTATAGTGTACCATTCAAAAGACTGGGCATTTGTCATTATAATTTGAAAACTGTTTTGATCTTTGGTTGACATAAGTTGTGACTTATGATTTAAAATAAAATTTTAAAATATTAGAAAATCAATTTTTCAGAAACAAGTAACTAGATAACGGAACCCACCCCTGTAAAATTGTCAGAAGCTATTACAAAAATTAATTATTTACATTATTATCTAAACGAGGGCAATTTGAAATTAAAATACTTCATTTACATCATAATTTGAAAGTTCTACACATTTAAAAGCACAGCAAAGTATAGCCAGTGCAATATATATACTAGAAGTGATTAAGTACAGTGGCGGATAAAGATAGACAAAAATATAAAGCTCAAAATAGGGAAGTAAAAAGACGATGGAAAATATTATGTATGGACGTGGAAAAATGCCTGGCACTACTAGAAGTTCGGAAGTGTGGAAAAAGATAAAATCTCTAAAAGCAAATACACAAGAAGGAACATAATTATATACCTATTATATAAGAAAAACAGTGCGAAAGATGTATAAAGAACTCATGAGAGAAAATAGACGGGGCTATGACACAACGTCCACTGGTCATAAACCCCAACTCAGAATTTCGTCATAACGCCCAACTTCGATTTTGGTCATAACGCCCAACTTGGTCACAACGCCCAATTTTGATTTTGGTCACAACGCCCAACTTGGTCATAACGCCCAAGAACAATATTGGTCACAATACTCAACTTGGTCACAATGCCCACCGACGCCTGTTATATGAGAGAGCTAGCGACGCCACTGAAACCACCTTTTTGGTCATTACGCCCAACTTCGATTTTGGCCACAACGCCCAACTTGGTCACAACGCCCAATTTCGATTTTGGTCAGAACGCCCAACTTGATCACAACGCCCAATTTCGATTTTGGTCAGAACGCCCAACTTGGTCATAGCTCCCAATTTCGATTTTGGTCACAACGCCCAACTTTGATTCTGGTCACAACGCCCAACTTGGTTATAACACCTAAGTTTGATTTTGATCACAACGTGCAACTTTGATTTTGGTCATAACGACCAACTTTTTTTGAACCACATTTTCATAGAAATTTCGGGCTAGATTGAAGTTCATAGCTGAAGACGTGCAGGCACCCAAGTAAGTGTGTAGACCTTATACTTCTATATATGTATGTGGTAATTGAATACTGTTGAATTTTAATTATTTTTATTGCAACGTGATTGACATGGTAGGGTTACAAGTCAATATAAATATTAGGCAAACATAAATTTTGAAAAATATATTGTAGACGAAAGTGTAGAAATTGTTGGAAAACGTCGCGGTTTTTTGGAGCCCAGTAAGATTCTTGTAAGCTCGGTCGGCAGCGGAGTGGTGCCTGCATTTTTTTAGATACACTTACGTTTTTGTTACCTGTTTCCATATATTTTCTCAGGAGAATTTGGCTATAGTAGTGAAGTAATTTTTTTTCTAATACTTATTTATAAAGCTGTATCGTATTTGAGGAAATCTTTATGGTAAAGCAACATTTTAATGGTGAGGATAGACAAAGAGTTACTTTATTCACTAGTGAATACAGTAGTTAATAATCCATAGCAACTTACAAAATACAAATATGTTACCGTGATAACTGGTACACAACCAAGTAATATTATTACACATTTAAAATTATTTATTCAATTTTAAAACTTATTTATACAATTAATTGTAGGTATTGGAAAAAGTTTTATATGCTACACGTGAATTAAGAGATCCATTCGGGGAAATTACCTCACTCGGCTGTCTCGTGAACTAAAGTTTTGCCCTTATGGATAAAATGCCCCTTTAGTCAATGTACCATACATAACTACTTTTCAACACCTACTTATAAAGCTGTAAGTGCTTTATCTACTAAAGCCACGTTGCTAGAGTAACACTTTAATGATAATCTATCTACGAGTATATATTGAAATGGAAGGTCCCTTTAATTTAGTGTTTATGTTTGTAATATTAATTTAATAAGGGTACCACTCAAAATATTTTTGTATAGTCGTGTTATCAAATCTTACGTTGATTAAAAGCTACTTATAAATTGATTTATTGATTGATTTATTTATTTATTTAATTCGCACTCAGCCAACAGCCGTTAGGCCAATTATAGGCGTCGCTGTGCAATTATGAGGACTTCCAACCCCACTAACGACTGTCATGATGTTGTTGATAGCTAAAATAAATAGTTGTATGCCCTATATAATATTTTATTTATCTGCAACTAATCAAATAAAAATGCTAGCTCCAATTTCGGTAAAGCAACACTCTCACTCGGTTAGGTCCACCCTGAATGCATTATTTATTGAAATTCGTTAAGTACGGATCTGTCCTCCGCTATTAGCTCAAACGCGCATAATCGAAAACTCTGAAATTAGCTCAAGTGTTAACCAAGATGGATGCCTTTTACAAAATTGCGTTTAATTGAATGATAAATATTGTGAAATCGATCAACGTGTTATCGGTAATTTTTTGAATTAGACTGTTTTCCCGGCATTAATTTGTCTTCTGTTTCATAGCTTGCGCGTTCAATTGTTTTTATAGCGTCGGTTTTGAAAAAACATAACCCCAACTTTGATTATTGCAATTTCCGGATTTCTGGCTGTTAATGGATGTTCAATATGCCTGGAATCGGCTTCATCAGGTCGTACTCTTGCTTTATGGTAAGTTTCAGGCTCCTAGCGCCAATATTTCCGTGTAAAACTAACCTGCGATTTCTGCAGTCAACGGCAACCTCCTCGGGTGATGTCAAGTAGCCGGATCTTCTCCTGGGGGTGCTGGGATTGACGTGCCGGACTCCTATTCGCTGGAGGGACGTGCAGCAGTTGAAACCCCTGGCCCTGCAACCTCTTTCTTGGCTGCAGATCAGGATCGGAGGCTGGAATGAGTATATCGAAGCTCTCGGAGACCGCAACGGTGAGAATTATTTTTATGTGATGGAAATTAAAAGCCACACTTCCACTTATAGCCTGGTAATTTGTCTACACAATGGTGTACTTTATTTTAATGAATTAAAATGGCTTCTATCTTAAAACTCAATTTATTTGGAGACAAAAACAGGCTGTCATTACATTAATTTCTTCATTTGTCAACCTCTATTAATTTGTTATAAACAAAAGCTAGTTAAATTTAAATAAATTGCGGATATTAACATGGTTCAAAACATTAACTTTTTACAATAATTCTACTTAAAATTATGTTTTTGTACAGTAATACTAAATCTAAAATAATTATTTACATTTATATTAATTTAGCGTGTCTATTTTTCACTGCCCGTCTTCTTAATTAGCGTTTTAAAAGTTTAAATGTCACTGCACTGATCAAAGTATTTAATTCGCGCCTTTCCTGCATTTTCTTCCATTTGAAATTCACTGTTCCCTTTTCGTTCATAATTTTAATATGTGATTTCTTTTCTGCAAATCCTATAATCCTTGCCTTTTGATTCTTACGGTTTCTTTCAAACGCTTTAATGCATTCCTTCTTATCTGCCCGTTGCATGTTCTTTTGCTTATCCATCCTCCACTTACCTTTCTTATAAAACCCTGACTGGATTACACTATTAAAATATGCCTGATTTCTACGCTTCATTCCCTTGCATTTTGCAATCCATGTTGTCATTACTAAATTTCATTCGGCTTGGCCTTTACATCTAGCACAAACCTAATTAACTAACTGAACTTACATCCAATTTGGATCCTTGTGCGAATGAGCTTTGCTTACTGCGTTCATTAATTAATTATTATGCAATTACTGGCATCTCATTACAACTATATTCGTTCTGGCAAATTCAAATTTTAGCTTTGCAGTTATATAAGATATCTCACTCTGAGCTTTCATGAAATGTCCATTAATTTGGCAATGCTATATAAATCCATCGCCGTGTGTTAGTAACGCAAAAACTCGAGAACTCGAAACTTTGACCGATTTGGATGATTTTCTTTTTGTTTTGTTCGTCTTACTCCGGAGGTGGTTTACCAAAAAAGAGAATTCGGAAAAATCTAAACGGAAAGCCGAAAAATTGGAAAATATCGAAAGTGTGTCTTTCTATTTGCAGCCACCATGCAGCCACTGCTTAATGGTTTGAAGGGTTTTCTCCATCATGTCATAATCCGCATCAGGTAACCGCCGCGACGGCGGAAGAGATAAGACACTAATAGCAATTTATGAGCGGGGGTAATTCCAAATGTCTTACATAGGTCATCGCAGTCAGTCAGTCAGTCAGACATTCAAACTTGGTTTGTGTACAAGTGATTGTGAAAACAATTCCGTGTCGTTTTATAGTGTCCGTTACAATGCCAAAGGCACGACGGGCTAACATAGGTCGTCGCAGTCAGTCAGCTGCGTAGGTATATACTTTACGTGCGAACCGCAATGAGGCTTTTTGGGACGTTGATTGCGAAAATGGCATTTATTTTTAAGTCCAAGACGATAGACATGACATAAAATTAAAACTCTGTAGTGGTGAAACGGGGTTTCACAGACAAATTATTTTTGGGCAGAACGTTTGCCGGGTCAGCTAGTAGTGGATAAAATTTACTTTATCTACGACAGTGTAAAATTGACTTTTAGTTGGCAGTTTAATAACACGTTTTCATTAGTTTACGTCGTCAGCAGCAACGTGTTTCAAAGATATCATTCGGCACGTCGTCAGCAGCAACGGTTTTAAAATTTTTAACCACGGAAAATTACGACCGTTTGCAATTTACATTTAAATACTTACTTTATATTTACCTTGTTTTGTAGATTCTATAGTAGATAAAATATTGTACGATACACATGCGTAAAGCGTCTTTAGTCACTCGCGGGGCTTAATACGCTCGCTTGTTAGATTCTGACAGCCGATCCGTCGAAGCGGTCCAGATGTCGACCTAATCGCTGCCCTCTAATTTATGTATTTTAGAGTATTAGCCCCATAACGAAGGGCTAATAAATTATATATTTTATTATTTCTATAATTGGTTGGCTCTGCATGTTTTAAGAGCGGTCGAAAGCGATGGCATATCTTAAACCTTGCTCGAATGAGCCTGACGTGCTTTTTGTATCGTTGTTAAGTAGATGCTGTTATTACAATTACTGCAGTCTCATTAATTCGTGATATCGGACCATCGGTAGCTAATATCAGAAGTGGGATTCCAAAATTTTTGTCTTTAAATATTGATACCCAGATTTCGGTAAATTCTTGTGTTGTGTTTGCGAAAATGGAAGAATTTATGACCGCGATGAGAGATCACCTGTCAGCTACCAGCACCGGCTTCGATTTGGCGTTCCTGAAGCTTCACCCAGGAGGATTTTGAAAATTGGATTGCTAATATTGCGAGGTTAAAAGGGGAATTTGGTTAATCTGATCGAGATGCTCTGGTAAGAGTGGCATGTTTTATAAGTTCTGTTAAATGTTGGTATGAGGAACGGAACCCTTCCGATCTTAAATGGAAACATTTAAAAATTGATCTACAAATTGCGTTTCCTCGAAAACGTAATGCTGGTCTTAAGTTATCTGAGGTTAGTAATTTGTGATTTATGTCCTTATATGAGGAATATATTATGGACAAATATGAAAAATTAATGTAATTAAAAGAGAATTGGTCCGAGTCGGTTTTAGTGGAAATGATTATTTTTGGTAGTTCTGATCGTTATTAGAGTCTTATCTATAAACTCAAATTGTCAAATTATACCCGAGTTAGTAACTGCGATTTTATCATTTTTACTTAATAAACGTTGGCTTGATGAGCCTCGTACTGACTCGCTTACAAAACGGCGCTTTGAAAAGCCCAGTGTTTGAAATTATAGTAATGAAAAAAGCAAATGTCTTTGCTTGCAAAATCTGGAAATTTGTAATTTCAGTGTCCTTTCGGACCACTTGTGTCGTAAAACAGGCCATTTCACTAGCTCTTGTTGGATGAAGAACCGTGTTGAAAAGTATTTAAATATACTTACTTGTTAAGAACTGCCCCATAACCGATGCTGCTAGCATTATAATACAATTTCTGGATTAGGATCAAACAAATCCAGAACAGGTCGGTTCGTTAACATATTTGTTAAGATTTGAATTCTGGCAGTTCTGCCTTGTGGAATTATTTTTTGTTAAAGCTGTTAAGGGGACGGGGCTGTTAATGTCGCAATTTTTTAAATAACGACGAAAATAGCTAACTAAGCCCATTAACTGCTGAACTTGTTTTATATTTTTCGGAACCGGAGAATTAATTAAGTAAAGCTTTGTTTTTATCGAATTTAATGAAAGCAGAGCAGAACAAAATTGACAGAACCCGTCATCTTAGTAATGCACTAAGGGTTAGAACCTTAGCTACAAGCAGTAGCTATTAAAGAACAAGTTATATTTTGTAGAAAAAGGTAGTTGCTGATGCCTAAAGTGCTACTTACCCAAAGGTAATCGTTTGGGCTTTCTCCATCTCCTTCATAACGAGTATTGTTATTTATGTAGGGATGTACGTTACAGTCCAAATGGATTGTTTAGAATCCTTTCCAGGTACTGCAGCCGGTATGCAGTTTGTGTTGCTTCAGAGACAGAAACAATTCCAAAATTTTATCGCTGTTTTTGGTGCTCCTAGTAAATGTATAACTGATAATGGAGCAATTTAAAGAAAGCAAAATATACAGGTAGTGCTGTATTCGCAATAGGCCATTCAGGTTCACTTTCATTACGCCTGAACACCTTAGGAGAATGGCCAAGCAGAACAGTAAAGCAAACCCTTTCAAACCAATAGGTTTGAAAGTTAATGGGTAGTCAGAATGGACGAAGCGGTTATGGAAAGTCCAGTTGATACTAAAGTCAGTACCACAAAAACAACTGGCTTACGTTTATTATTAGGGATGCAGGTTTTCCCTGTGTATCAGCTTCAAAGAACAAGTAAGAATATGGACCGGTGAATGGTCTTTGCCGGAGTTGGAGGAGCTCTTGGAGACTCCTGATGCTGACGAAATGGAAGAGGAATGTCTTCCAGGTGAGTCAAAGTTTTTTTTTTATGTGGTATTTTAGCAAGTATCATAGTTAACTAGTGATTTGTAACGGTGTACTGTGGTAGTAGAGCAGTTCAGTTACAATCACGGCAGATCATCAGAATAACGGTCTCGCGGTATAGCGTTTCAGTTATTCGGTGATATATAAATGTATGAATTCGGTAAAGAATTCAGGTGTGATTTGTAACGGTGTACTGTGGTAATAGAGCAGTTCAGTTACAATCACAGCAGATCATCAGAATAACGGTCTCGCGGTATAGCGTTTCAGTTATTCGGTGATATATGAATGTATGAATTCGGTAAAGAATTCAGGTGTGATTTGTAACGGTGTACTGTGGTAATAGAGCAGTTCAGTTGCAATCACGGCAGATCATCAGAATAACGGTCTCGCGGTATAGCGTTTCAGTTATTCGGTGATATATGAATGTATGAATTCGGTAAAGAATTCAGGTGTGATTTGTAACGGTGTACTGTGGTAATAGAGCAGTTCAGTTACAATCACGGCAGATCATCAGAATAACGGTCTCGCGGTATAGCGTTTCAGTTATTCGGTGATATATGAATGTATGAATTCGGTAAAGAATTCAGGTGTGATTTGTAACGGTGTACTGTGGTAATAGAGCAGTTCAGTTACAATCACGGCAGATCATCAGAATAACGGTCTCGCGGTATAGCGTTTCAGTTATTCGGTGATATATGAATGTATGAATTCGGTAAAGAATTCAGGTGTGATTTGTAACGGTGTACTGTGGTAATAGAGCAGTTCAGTTACAGTCACGGCAGATCATCAGAATAACGGTCTCGCGGTATAGCGATTCAGTTATTCGGTGATATATGAATGTATGAATTCGGTAAAGAATTCAGGTGTGATTTGTAACGGTGTACTGTGGTAATAGAGCAGTTCAGTTACAATCACGGCAGATCATCAGAATAACGGTCTCGCGGTATAGCGTTTCAGTTATTCGGTGATATATGAATGTATGAATTCGGTAAAGAATTCAGGTGTGATTTGTAACGGTGTACTGTGGTAATAGAGCAGTTCAGTTACAGTCACGGCAGATCATCAGAATAACGGTCTCGCGGTATAGCGATTCAGTTATTCGGTGATATATGAATGTATGAGAGTGATTTGTGACGGTGTACTGTGGTAATAGAGCAGTTCAGTTACAATCATGGCAGATCATCAGAATAACGGTCTCGCGGTATAGCGACTCAGTTATTCGGTGATATATGAATGGATGAAAATCATGGTAGATCATCAGAATAACGATCTCGCGGTACAGCGACTCAGTTACTCGGTAATGTATGAATGGATGACAATCATGGTAGATCATCACAATAACGATAAAGCGGTACAGCGACTCAGTTATTCGGTGATGTATGTATGTATGTCTGTACGTATGAATTCGATAAAGAATTCAGGATAAGAGAGCTGAGAAAAGTGATGCCAACTGTGGTTGGAATCCACTTTTCTCTTCCCTCTTGGTAACGCCAAGTTATGTGTTTCAGTATTCCGGGAAACAACAGCCTAAAGGTTGAATTTGAGTGATAACCAGGTGACCCGAGGACGTGTCAAACGTCAGTCTGGCCGTGTTAGATTCTGACAGCCGATCCGTCGAAGCGGTCCAGATGTCGACCTAATCGCTGCCCTCTAATTTATGTATTTTAGAGTATTAGCCCCATAACGAAGGGCTAATAAATTATATATTTTATTATTTCTATAATTGGTTGGCTCTGCATGTTTTAAGAGCGGTCGAAAGCGATGGCATATCTTAAACCTTGCTCGAATGAGCCTGACGTGCTTTTTGTATCGTTGTTAAGTAGATGCTGTTATTACAATTACTGCAGTCTCATTAATTCGTGATATCGGACCATCGGTAGCTAATACGCTCACTCGGGTTTTAACTCTACCCCACTCGTGACTAAAGACTAGCTTTACGCACTTGTATCGTAAATTACTATTAATCACTAGCGAATAAATTATTGTGGTTTTTGTAAATAAAAAACCATAGGAAATAACACAATGTACTGTGGTAACTAACGATATCATTGTGTCAAACTGTCAAGTGTCAAGTTTTTTTGGATATATTAAGTTTAAACTTTAATTAGGAAAAACCTCAGTAATTGTATGTATGTATGTATAATCGATAACCTCGTTTTACCCTGCGGTGTAGAGGCTAGTGCTTTATGTGCTTGCATCTGGCGGTACAATGCTCAACTTGCCCCGGATAATTGTATGAGTTTGAAAATGCTATTTTTGTATTGTGCCCGAAATTAATTATTTTAGAACGAGAGAATGTTACTTCTTTTGACGAGGCGATAGCCGGGTCTAAGATATATTGAGGAATTTGTGATAACACATTTACCTCTTTTTACCCCGTTAGGGTAAATTTTTAAAAATTCACCCCGAACACATATTTGCACCTTTAGGGGTTGATTAGAGCAAAATCCTGAAATACGTTTCTAAGCATTTGCATTGAAAATCTTTGTAAGTAAACAGCGGGTGTAAGAGACATTAAGGAATTCGTAATAACCCATTTTACCTCTTCTCACCCTTTTATGGGTTGAATTTTAAAAAATTCCTTCTTAGCAATACCTTACGTAACAAAGTGAACCTTCCACCCAAATTTAAAGTTCCTAACGCATACAAAGCCCATGAACTGTATTCTAACTCATTTGATTACCTATGTTCACATTTTCCGCCACCAATCTGTATACCTACAGATAATTAGCAATTTAACCAATTCTGTCATTTCAACCAAACGTGCCTTCCGCGAGAGAACATTAGAGGCATTAAAATTCCGACGGAAAACTCAATGGGTGGAAATTC
Organism: Agriotes lineatus; assembly: GCA_940337035.1. Taxonomy (NCBI): domain Eukaryota; kingdom Metazoa; phylum Arthropoda; class Insecta; order Coleoptera; family Elateridae; genus Agriotes; species Agriotes lineatus. The sequence goes on from CALNHX010000822.1 coordinate 261,576, forward strand.
AGAATACGTCATAGACATATAAAAAATATGTGATATATACAGTAGAAATCAAAATTGGAATGAATATAAACTACTTCGCAAGAAAGCCGTAAACTTATTAAAAACTAAAAGAAAGATATATTTTTATAATAACATTGATAGGTTTAGATCTAATTCTAAAAAGATGTGGAAATCCTTAAAAGAGCTTGTTAAGCCGAAGTGTGGTAACAATATAAACAATGCTATAGTTTTCTCCTACAAAGATGGTGACAAAGAATACAATCTGACTATGATAAAGCAGTTTCTTTTAATAAATACTTCGTCGATAGTGTAAGTGATATTATAGCAACCGTAAAGCCAAATATACAACCCCACCTGTTTATAGATAAGAACATCCAAACTGCCTGCAAATTAGACAATTTTAAATCAATCACAATGAGCGAACTTAAGTCAATTATAAAAAGTATTAGTAATAAATTCAATATAAATGATAATTTGAATTGTAAGATAGTAAAGGGTGCAATTGATGTTACTGCACACGTATTTTTGCATCTTATAAATACTTCTTTGGAAACAGGCAAAATCCCCTGTAAGATAAAGTGCAGTACAGTAACACAATTGAAAAAATTTGCAATGCTAATAAAGATTGTCAATTTCGACCTATAAATGCTTTGCCATTTGTTGAAAAAATTATTGAAAATGTTGTACATAAACAAATTGTTGAATACTTTGATACTAATAACCTTATTAAAAATCAATCTGGATTTAGAAGTAAGCACAGCTGCGAAAGTGCACTATAATTTACTATTTGCAATTGGAAACGTTCCATTGATAACGATGAGTATACTGTGGCAGTTTTTTTGGATCTTAAAAGGGCGTTTGAAACAATAGATCGTAGTATTTTACTTAATAAGCTAAAACAATATGGAATAAATAGAAATGTACTAAGTTGGTTCAGTGACTACTCATCAGATAGGTATCACTTTACAAAAGTAAATAACGCGGTGTCAGATAAAATCGAAATACCTTTTGGAGCGCCACAGGGAAGTATATTGGGCCCTTTATTATTTATAATATATATAAGTGATATTGTAAGTATATCTAATTGTAATATAAATTTGTTTGCTGATGACACTTTGTTATCCATAATCAATAAAAATATTAATATTGCAATTAATGATAGGAATTTGGAATTAAATAATATTGTATTGTATTTAAATAATAACAAACTTAAATTAAATGTAAATAAAACAAAGGCCATGATAATATGTAGTACAAATAGTTATAATAAGTTAAATACAAATAATTTAGAAATAATTGTTGATGATGACAGACTAGAAATCGTTCAAGAAATAAAGTATTTAGGTTTTTATATTCTATATTTATTATATAAAAAACCAAAAAATATTTTAAAAAATCAAAGAAGGCTGATTTTTCTAAAAATTTAAAGTCTGCCATTACTCTTAATTCTAAACAACTTTTCTTAATACTTTTTTTCTTATCTCTTCTAATAAAGGTAGTTTACTCTTGGCCATTTTTTAAAAACCGATTCTAAAAACACTCTGGATATTAATTAATTTGATTGATTTTTTCAAAATCTTGGTTTGAGAAGAAGCAGGAGCGATTCCTAGAATATTAACTTTTAACTCGAAAATTTGTTGTCATTTACACCTTATGTGAACTCAATCCTCGGAGACACTGTATGTCTACTTCTGTCTAACGCATACAAATCCCATAAACTGTATTCTAGATCAATGGACTGCCTATGTTCACATTATCCACCACCAATCTATATACTATAATATATACCTTCCCTCATAAATTTGTAACACATGGATTTTTTTATCATCCATTTATCAGAAAGTTTTATTCCTGATACAAGTTTCTACATCTCAAACTAAAAATGCACTTACCAAAATGTAAATATATTCACTTATAATACCATGAGTAGTCAAAGTTATGTCGAATATAATATCGTTTTTGGGCGTTATGACCAAGTTGGGCGTTATGACCAAGTTGGGCGTTATGACCAAGTTGGGCATTGTGACCAGAATCGAAGTTGGGCGTTATGACCAAATTCTGAGTTGGGGTTTGTGACCAGTGGGCGTTGTGTCCAGGCCCCAAATAGACCAGAATATACGTATAACCGAGGCAGCAGCGAACACGGTAAACAATCAAGAAAGATATTGGTAACCTTAGATAAAGTTAAATGGCGATAACATCTACAAAAAAAAAACAATAAGAAGGACCAGGAGGAATATCACAAGAAATAATCAAATACAAATTTAACCAAATATTTAAAATAATTAGAAACATGTTCGATAAAGTTATAAACGGATAAAAATAACTGCTGAATAAACAGAGGCCTCTATATCTTTCATCTATAAAAAAAAATGCACAGGAAAAGCCGTGAAAACTATAGAAAAATAAGTTTAATATCAACGTTTGAAAAATATATGGGAGAGTAGTTAGAAATAAATTAGGACAGGAATCGGGCTGGCTAGCCTCAGAGCCGGAAAATTATTTACACTATAGTTTCCCTAAATATATTTGCAAATATTGCAATACTACGAGAGTATATTTGAGGGCCCGCCAGCTAGACTCAGTGGAGACGGCGTGTAGTTCTTTAAATGATGTAATTACCAAATATAATGAGGGCCAACAAGTTTCTCAGTTACAACAAATATATTCGGATAGATCAAAAACTTGTAAACTCAAATTAATCGTAGCAGGGTATAACACAATATCTGAAATACAGAAGGTAGCAGTAACGAAACCAGACAATGAATGGTATAAACAGTGCATTAGAGTTATTAAACAACGCTGCATATAGTAATCAGTACATAAATTATATAATTTTTGATTCGGAGTTACTTCCTCGAAAGGCGTATCCCAAATTAACGCTAAACTAGCAGTGATTAGGACACATCAATACGCAAGCTTAGATTAAACCAGTTTCCTTAACAATGCGTACGGTACGAATATCATTAACACAGATAATTAGGTAGTACGCTACTTATCTGAGAGCCTCGCACCTTTGAAGGAGGTGAATCAAATAGCCTCCAAGCGGGATCGAAGCTGTTGTCGCAGGTAGAAGATGCCAGCAAACGCCATAGCAAAGCACTCAGGCGATGAGGTGCAAACTCGAATTAGGCTCCCAATAAGAGAGGCCCTGCGAAGTAGTAAAAATCGCAGAAGCTTTTACATCCCCCGGGTGACGCCTGGATGAAATTCTCAAGCAAGCGGAATTGCTGATGTTTTGCAACTCACAGGTGACACTTATAATACTGGCAATTGGCGAGGACAGCTAGCAAAACCGTGATAAACAAACCGCCTCAAGGACGCGGACGTATTTGTTCCACATAAAGTACCCAAGGCCCATAAACCGCATCAAAGTGAAGCGCACACCAATAATATTTCAAACTACCTAAAGCTAAGACCTAAAAGGTGGAGCACAATCACAGAAATACTGCCGACGTCACTTTTTGCAAGTGAAAAACAACTCAAAAATAAAACAAATTGTTTGAAACAGCTGCTAAGTCTCCCAGTAAAGCAGACCTAATCCCCAAAGCTGCTTTCGCACGACGGCCGCGTTCAAACAAGCTTTAAAAAACCAATGACTACTACAAGGATGACGTATAAGACCAACCTTTTTCAAAATATATCTGGTGAAGACCTTAAAAAACTGCAAAAGATGAGAAAGAATGGGAGTACCGGTGAGGAATGAACATCTATACATATTAATCTTCGCAGACGACCAAGTGTTCATAGCCCAAGATGAAGAAGATCTAAGCTTTATGATACAAAAACTGCAGGAGGCATATACAAAGGCAGGGCTAAAATTAACTTTAACAAGACTGAATACTTAACTACGAAAAAAGAAGTAAAATATCTAGAAATTAACGAACATCAAAACATAAAAGGGACAAGTAGATTTAATTTTTTAGGATTTATCATTTCAAAAATGTAACAATAGAAGAAGTAAAAAATAGAATGGATCAAACGAGAATATGCATAAGACAGTTAAATTCACTACCCTGGGACAAATATTTCATTAAAACCACAAAAGAATATATAACTTTATGATTCAAATTATAATGCCCGTTGGGACTGACAACTGGATAATAAACAAAATTAATAAAGGGAACATAAGAGCAACGGAAATTCAGTACTGGAAGAGATCTTGTGGTATTACAATAATTGACAGAATAACCAACGGAGAGATCAGAAGAAGAATGGATATAGGACAAGATGTAATACACTATATAATTAGAAGAAAAATGCTGATATAGCATGGTCATGTTTGAAAAACGAGAGGAGACAGATGGATTGGAAAGATCACAATGTAGCCCAATAGTAAAAAGAAAAAAGGTAAGCCTAGAAGGTCGTGGTGAGACGACGTAGAGGAAGCGATGGAAAACAGGGGTCTGGAATATTCAGAGTGGGAAGACAGAGAAGGATGGAGAATATGGTCGAGGAATGGAAGTAAATGCATAAACTGCAGATTAATCAAATATCAACTGCAATAAAAAATAGTGTAGGCTAAAGATGCAAGCCAAGTTCCTGAACAATTATTTTACGTTATCATCACTATTAATTTATTATTTGAAGAGAAGTTAAATGATTCGATATGAACTATTGTTTATCGATACTATTTTCACATTGTTTTTAGTATACATTATAATATGATGCAACCTTCTATTCGAATTTTATTGAATAAGAAAGGGAAAGATATTTTAATATTGTTTTCCAAACAGTCCTATGGCATATTTTGAGATGATACGTCGTTTTAAGATTCAATCAATATGTTAAAAGACTAAATTATGGCCAAGTGGGGTTTATGCAAAATATAATTCAGTCACCCTTTTGTCAAAATGTTCAAGCTGTATTTTTCACCTTCGATTACCGACGAAATTTGAAATTATTTGCTGATCTATGGAATTGACTTGTTTGTAACATAATAGAATCTCATGTGTTGACTACAATCAATTTTTGACTATTTTAGTCAATAGAAACTCATAAATATGTACATGTTATTCAGCTACTGTGCACATTTTGAAATTGTAATTAGGCAGTCTCGTAATCCTTTCCGATATTAAAGAGTTTTGTAGCATTTTTATCTATTTAGAACGGCTTCGCACTGCGGGAGCATTTGATTTAATTACGGCCGTGAACGCGGTGCGGTTAAATGACTGTTTATGTACTTACGTAATGTGGAGGGGACTTTCGCAGCAATAAAAGCAAAGAATCGGTAAACTAAAACACTAAAACAGCGCATGTAATCACAATTGCTAACTGCGCACAACAACCTAGGTTTTTATTTTATTGCAACTCAGAAAAGTGGGCAAAAAGAACGAAACGACGCGAAAGAGATGCAAAAAGCAGCTTCGTAATGTATTCTGCATTCGCGACTGGTTTTGCCGAGTTTTGGGCCTTAATCGGTTCCTGCTGGCCGTTGGTTACATAACGAAGGTCAGCAGATCGCTCGCACATTTCGTTGCACTACGCCAATGCGTTGCTGCCGACGATGGTTGCCTTCCACAGGACCGGCTCCAGGAAAAATTCAATGCCAGAAGAAAAACCGTTGAAGTGTTTCCGCACAGTAATTCTATTATATGAAATATTGCACTACTTCATATAATCAGAGTATTGCCTCCATGATTTTAAGGAAACTGCATATGAACCATATGGTACAATAAGAAGCAGACTAATAGACGTTGTCTTTTATTATTTCATCACCATATATGTTGAGCAAGAGCAAGTCTGGAGAGCAACATCCATTATTATTTTGTTAAATGTTATTTTTTTTTACAAAAATGCACTAAAAAGTTACAAACAAGTTCTCTAATATAATTACGTATTATTACATTTTCCAATATACAGATTGGTGGTGGATAATATGAACGTAGGCAGTCCAATGAGCTAGAATACAGTTTACGGGCTCTGTGTGTGTTAAACAGAAGTAGACTGATATTATAAGACTAATATTAGAAAGTTAGTTAGTTTGCCTACAGACAGTTGGACTCTATTTCCATTGTCCTTAGAAACGTCTTCACCATATTTCTTCCATGCTTGTCGAATTAATTCTTTGTTCTGACGTTATTGCAATCTCTGAGAGTTGTTAAAGTGACTTTTCGAGAGGTATCTGTAATTGTTACCATTTTCTTATGGAAGTTGAAAGAGTCGTCTATTTGTAGCAGATGCCCAATCTCTTCATATTGTGACTCAATTTTTTGCTTTTTAGCTTTACGGTTGTTTAGTTTCACGTATCGATGCAACTGGGCGTATACTTCATCTTCTGTTTGTGTTTTTGCTTATATTCTTTTCTCTATTAGTTTTAATATGTCTCTAGTCATCTAAGGTTTTTAGCCTCTCATCTCTTTGTACCCATAACTTTCTTTAAATTAGTCTTAATGGTATGCCAGGTTGTTTCTATATCTAGAATATTCTCAACTTTCTTTTCTCTGAAAATGTGAACTATGTGAACATGATTGACCTAAATTTGGAACAGGTAACAATTGAGGGACTAGTAAATGAAGAGGAATGTTAACAGATTGGTTTTAGATCAGGATAAGACGGTTTTACATTTAATAAAAATAAATATGCAAATGCAATCGAATTACGCAGCAGTTTACTGTGAGATGGCCCTAAAAGTAATGCTAAATAATGTCAAATGATGCTAAAATCGTGCTTGCAGCCAACTAGGGACAGCAGAAGATATTTCTGGGTGTGGACTTTCACTGTGCTACTTGGATTTCATCTAGATAGCACAACGGTGCAATTGGAAGTAACTTACCAGAAGCCAGAGGACATCTGCAGTGTTGTTGATGTGAGCAAACAAAATTACTATTCTTTTAGTACGAATTTTAAAAAGATAAGACTTACCTAAATAAACAGATCGTAATTAGTTGTTTTATTCAATATTAAATATAATTGACGTTATTTCAAAGTATATATAACGTTTCACTTGCGATTATGCTAGCATATCATTTAAACAATATTGCAATGGATCTAATTATAGGGTTGCTTCAAATATTTTTCAATAACATCCAACAGAGATCCAACAGTATGTTCTATTACATTTTGTCACTTGCCTATGTCTCTAGGTACTAGTTTTTTACGTGTTTTCTCATTTCTCAAATTTCCTATTGCAGATGTCCTTGTAGTCTAATTGTCCACTTCTGTCTTTCTTACAGACCCTCGACTTTATTATCATCTTATATTTTCTTATCCCTATTGTACTTCATGGCAAGCGATCTGATTTTCTGAAGAGTAATTTAGGATATCTTTGTAACCATGCAGTTTCTAGGTGCTGAGGTAAGCTCCGATAAGTACGACCAAATTGCAAATAAAGTGTACCCGAGTAGTAAATAGCTGCATTTTTAAATACTCTTTTTGAGCACTTTGAACTAAAATGTAAAGTCCTTTTTAATAATTGTAACTAGTTTAAGTTAAGAAAAAGGTTATAGCTTTTGTTCGTATCTTATCTAGCCCTGACATCTCTTTTTCTTCTGGTATAAGTAGCCCTCAAGCAGATTTCTAGTAATCAGGCTTCCTGTCTACTGTCTACTTTCTCAGTAGGTGCTGGTGCAGGTATCATCCATTATTTGCTTCATATATTTTGAACGCTCTTCCCTCTACCATGGTTTCTATTATGATACCTGATAAGCCACTATACTTGCAATATGCCCGATAAAGTTAATTATTTGCTTTTGACGTATTCTCCGTAGTTATTTTTCCTCACGATACTGTTCATAGAACCTCTTCATTAGATTTTCCCTCAATTCTTCTGAAGCACCACTATTCGAACGCTTCTAATTTTCTCATACTAGCTTTGCCTATAGTTGAGGACTTCAAAAACCTGTTCCTTCTCGTAATTGTGATTGTATCTGTATGCAGCAGATTTTTTTACAAAACGCGTTTTCTGGGACATATAAATTCTAATTTTCATTTCCCTTTCAGTCTCCCATCGACCGTTCATACAGTGGCTATGTATGGCAATAACTCAACCTTTGTAATGCCTTTTATTTCTATGTCATTTCTGAGTTCTGACTTAATTTCGTGAACATACCCTAACCTTTGTTTTCATTTTATTTATTTTTATTTAACATTTATTTTAAATTAACGTTGTCATCTCGTTTATTTGTTATTTCTTTGCCTTTTGTGACTAGTTTATTTTGACGCTATTAAATGTTGTGCCTTTTTGGAAAGGTTCTCCTTATTTTATTCACTGTTTTCTGAATATACAAATTAACAAACATGGGTGAAAGAGCACAAACATCATTGTTTGACTCCTTTTATATCATATTGAAAGGTTTTCTTTAAGACGTTTACTCATGTAGATTCAATAATAATAATTTTAAAGCATACCGATGTCATCTATATCCCATATTAAAAACTTTTAAAATTGTGCTGGTACTATATCGGACGGAAAATAAAAGAGACTTGCTTAAGCTGGCGCTTCTAAACTACAAAGTTTTATCGAAGCACAACTATCTGCTTGCTGCAACTGACATTGGAGAATTAATAACACAAATGGCAATAGTTCATGTTTTGATGTTCCTTTTAGCCCGACGTCTTAGAGGTAATCCGCTTACCGTCTCCTTATGCCGCCTCTGCCTTTTCAACGAAGTATTACCATTTGATAATCGCAATGTTAACCTTGGGCTTACGCTCTCCATAGTGCAAAAAATTTGAATCGCAAAACGTGTGCGGTTGAAGCGGCAGAAGGCAGACGCAGAAAAAACTGCATTTGCCTGCCACTGTCATCAACCTGAGCGAGAAGCAATAAGTAAGGAAAGGATTCAACCTAGAAACATTTTAGTGTCGTGCTTGTAATTACGCAATGTGTTGTACAGGTACTCAATTAAACGATCTGCAGCTTGCCGGAGGATACGATGTCCACTTCGTTATATTCGCAATTGGTTAATTATGCCGTTTTTGTATTTATTATTTATGTGTGGTGGGGATGCTAATTAAAAAAAATCTTACAGGGACACTGTAACAGTTTGTGGTTTTATAAGACTGTGAGAAGTCTTACTGGTTGCAAAAGTTCATTTTATGGAACTTACGTATTATGGTTACACGAATTTCAATAATAAAGATTTAACATGTTAATGTATATTTAAAATTAACTGTTATGTTAATTTTAAATATACCATGCATTTTAGTCCACGTGCTGTTGACAGCCATGCTTTTTATAAACTTGGATAGAATTTGCATTATTTTACATTTCACGGTTATGGTAATGAGTTAATATAACGAATAAACTACCACTTACACTAAAAAACTGGATGGAGCTGTTTACTTATTTTTTGCGCTTTGTTAAATCAGCATGTAGCGCATATTATGCATCTTTCTAGTGAAGAGAATATTAAACAGTGGTTAAATACGTTTGCATTGTATTTCTTATCAGTTTTTTGGTACTATGCGTCAGTGGTGCCACGATGCCGCGAGTCTTCCCCCTTTTAACTTATCGGCTGTTACTTCGGGTAGAAAATTTGAGCAGATAATGTTGCTTCTTGCCATTTCCTGTAATTTTCGCCTCTTTGAAGTGGCGCGATTCTCTCACGAAGCAAGATAGAGAGATTATGTAAATATAATTTAAATATACTTCTACCACCCTATATTAGTAAAATGTTATATTTAAAGCATATTTATTGCAGAAGCTGCATGTTTTAAAAAAATTGAATTCGTTGAAGGAAGAGGTAAATCTAATCAGAATCACATTTCAATGCTTTTTGAACACAAAATTACGAGAAGACTAGAAGCGAAGCCACAACAAAACGACATACAAAGAGAATGAACCCAGATCGAAATAGTGCTGGAAGAACTAACAACAAATATACTGCAAAGATCGAGAAAAGACAAACTGCTATTTATTTGTTCGATGACGATTACAGGCCGAGTTTGGAGTGTATAAATAAAGCAAGAGTAAGAAAAATAACAAAGCAAGCATGCAAGAGAAGGAAACGAAAACTGTTGGAAGTGGAAGCATCCTAAAAAAAAGAGATAGACATTTTTTATCAGGAAGCAAAACAATGTACTGTATTTGGGGGCCTTTTAGTAGAAGATAAAGAAAGGAAGTTAAATAGATCAGTCTGGTATTTTAACAACGTCGTGATAATGAGCAAGAAAGTACAGGGTGTCTCAGAAAGAAATTCACTTTTTAAACACCATAACTTCTTTATTTTTAACTTATTTACATAGATAATTATAACAATTGAAAAACGGACCTTTGCAAATTAAGTGTGAAAAATTATATCGGTTATATGTTGCCCCTGACGGCGTATGCACTCTTCCAAACGCACCCTTTCGTTTGCCATTATGCGTTGACACAGTTCCACCGGCATTGATTTCTTCTCGAATACGGTCCTTAATATGTTGTAAATTTCCACGTGACTTATTATACAGTATATACCCTGCTCTTGAGATAACCCCATAAAAAAAATCCAGCGGAGTCAAGTCAGGACTTCTTGTGGGATAGTTAATGTTGCTTCTTTGAGAAATTAATCTTACTGGAAAAAGCTCTTTTACGGCTTCTAAAGTAATATCTGCCGTATGGCTAGTGGATCCATCCTGCTGGAACCACGCTTTGTCATTGAAGTCCATGAAGTTGAGAAGCAAGAAACTAATGGAAAATACAATGATATGTTTGGAAGAGTGCATACGCCGTCAGGGGAAACATCTAACAGACGTAATTTTTCACACTTAATTTGCAAAGATTATTTTTTCAATTGTTATAATTATCTATGTAAATAAGTTAAAAGTAAAGAAGTTACGGCGATTTTAAAAGTGAATTTCTTTCTGAGACACCCTGTATAAGGGAAGACGAATACTATCCTAATTAAGAAAAGGATGTCCGTAGCAAATGCATTGGTGGAAGCGCCAACAGAACGTAAAGTATGAAAGTGTGTAAGGCAACTAAATGACAATAAGAGTGCAGGAGAAAATGATCTAATAATAGAAATTCTAAAGCAATGCGTAAAAAAATTGGAATCGCGAACAAGGAAATTAATAGGAAAGTTCTGGGAAGATGACAAAATGCCTAAGGAATGGTATAAAGTTTTAGTCTACCCTATACACATATATAGTAGGCTTTTAGGGCTCATCTGCGTCCTTTCTCTCAACCAGATTCTCCATTCTTCTCTGTTTTCCACTGCCTTCTCTACCTTATCTCTCTACGACCTTCTAGACCTTCCTGTTTTTTCTTACTATTGGGCTCAACCCTGTGATCTTTCATATCTCTTCTCGTTCTTAAAAAATGATCATACCATATCAGCCTTTTTTCATATATTGCGATGGTATTTAGCCCTCAAATCGGCTCTGATTGCAGTACAAGCAAATAGCAAATTAAATCATTAAAGCACAGAGTTGTAATAATGCAAGCATCTGAGAAAATTCACATAAATTGCCAAATCATAATAACACTGGTATAATTCGCCAATGACATTGATTATTTTTGAATGGGCACAGAAATATGGAAGCTCAAATTCCGTGTATTGGGTTTAGCAATATAATTTTAATCGTAATATAATAGATTTGCACAAACTAAAAGCCGAATCTAAATTAATTAAGAACTGGCACAAAAAGTTCAAGTTAGACACAGCTTAAAAATGGAAGCGTAGAAAGTAAAGTCATTAGAGAATGGGTAGCAAATGAACATTTTAATAAAAGTTAAGAACAAGAATGACTAGACGAATAAGGAAAAGAACATAGAAAAGCCAGGCAAGTCATTTATTACATGAAAATACAAGACTTGGGGTTTTGAAGAGATTGAAATACCAAGAAATTAGATGGAATTCAAATAAGCAAGAAATTAGACAATGTTGGTGGATTAAAAAACTAGTCAGTGTAGTGATAAACAATGGGCATTTAAGTGTTGTAAAAATGGAGTGAGTGGCGCATTAAAAAACATTGAGAAATAAACAATTCCAAAAGACAATAATTTTAGTACATAAGAGTTTGTAAATAACTGATAAAATTTGTTAAATTAGATTATAAGTTATGTTTTTGTACCTGGTTGATTTCCTACAATTCAAATCAAGACAGTGTTTTGTCAATAACAAGAGCAGAGCAATTGTTCTGAATAAATTATGAAAGTTGGTTAAATTTTGCTCTATCTTTAATTATCAAAATTTTATAGAAGGCATAAACGTATTAAAAAATAAATAGCACCATCGTAATCAGCGAATTCGAGTGTATCAGCACAATTGGAGGCAAGAGATTCCAGGTATTTGAGTTTTGGCGTTCCGAGGCAGGTTCGGCAGTTGGCGAATTCCTGCGACATCAGTGAGCAGCATCGTGGGAAGGCATAGAGTGGCAGGATTTTTCTGGCAGCTCCACACATCAGGCCAGAACACAGCCCAGCATCACGAGCCGCCCGGGCAGCAAGATTTTAGCCAGAATCATCATAAAAAGGGGTCCCGAATCTACGAAAGTGAGGTTAGTGGATTTTAAAATTTCGACTCGCGCAATCGGCGTGAAAATTTGGGCATACCGTGATTGCGACCTGGAGAACACGAAAATAGTAACAGTTCCCGTGGATGGCGAGGTGTTTTCCCAGGATTTGCAATTAAAATCGTCAGTTGGAGGCACCAAGAAACAAATGCAAATACGGCGTCCTTTTTAAGAATGCACCAATAGCACACGATCTGGAAAACAAAAGAATACATAGACGCCACTTGAAGGCAATTATTCAAAATCTTACCATAAAAATTTGTTCATTTAATTGTTGATAAATCAATTTCAAACGCGAGCTGATGGTAACTCGAACTTGGTTTGATAGAATTGACATTTCAGTTTAACAACGGCACATTACGCCTACATTTCAGGTCAATCTGCCTACTTTTCAGAGGCGTACCGTAAAATTTGTAACTAGGAAAGTCAGGAACCCAACACCTGGGATTTTGAGTTTTATTTTCATGTCTCTGTATGTAAATGAGCTAGCAAAGTTAGGAAATCAGATAAATGGATTAGAAAAAGGGCAAACTACCATAAGAGTAATTCTCAATTTTGGCGTACCCAACGAAATAAATTAATCCGTTAGTTTGATTTTGCAAGTGGTAGAACTAAATATAATATTGTGTGGTGACTCTTTTTATTTATTACACTAATTATAAACCTACAAATATTATACGTAAAGGGTCATTGCAATATATAGCGTATTACATATTTTCAATGCCCATTGTTCTTCTGATCTCAACACCACAACATCTCGTCCAGTACTGCATTTTCGTTGCTATTGTATTTCCTTTATTCTTTTTGTTTATTGTCCAGTTTTCAGCTTTATAGGTCATTATACTTTGAATCATTGACTTATATTTTTTGTGGTTTTAATTATGTGTCCATCCCAGAGCAGTAAATTTGACTGTCTGATGCAAGTTCTTGTTCAACCAATATTACTTTCTCTACTTTTACCATGGTTGCATTTTTGATACGATTAATCCTAAATACTTGAATTCATTTGTTCCTTTTATATTTTCGTAGTTAAGTATTCGGTTTTGTTAAAGTTAATGTCTAGCTCTGCCGTTGTATGTGCCTTCAGTAGTTTTCGTATAATAAAGCTTAGATCTTCTTTATCTTGGGCTATGCCCAGTGAGCACCTGGTCTTCCGCGAAGCTTAATGTGCATCGATATTTATTCCTCACCGGACTCCCATTCCTTCACCTCTTCTTTTCCAGTTTTTTATGTCTTCTCCAGATATATTTTGAAAAGTGTTGGTGATGTAAGGCATCTTTTTGTTGTTTTAGAGGTGCAGTTTCCTCTCGTTTTTATTGATATTGTGTATTGCTTGTATATGTCTTTTATTGCTCTCATAAGACTCACATTTACTCCTATTTCCTCTAGGGCCTTCCAAAGGGCAAATCTCTATTTTTTGTCTTATTGCCTTATACATGATTTTTTGCTGCGAAACCAGCCTCAACTTCCCCAATTTTGTCTTTCATGTGTTCGTCTAATTGATTTCTAACTGCTTTCCCATATATTCTTCCCAAAATTGCTTTTACACTGAACCCTTCATTTATTAGGCATTTCTTCTTTGATTATAGTTTTCTCGAACCTGTTTCTAATTATTTTAAATAGTTTTTCAGAACGCTATTTAATCACCGCTAGAGATATTCCTTCCAGCCCTGAAGCTTTCTTGTTTTTTGTAGATTGTATTGAAGTTTAACTTCTAAGCTAATATTTTTTCCTGATTGTTTACTATGTTCGCTGCTGCCTCGGATATATATTTTAGTCTATTTTCTGCCTAGAATTCTCCATGCTTCCGAACTTCTCTTTCGTTTTCTTTTTATTTCCATAATTTTGATCTTTATATCTTCATTTGCCTTTTTTGCTTAACCACTTCTGGTATAAATTTTCTTTTCATTTTATGCTTTCTATTGCACCTTTGGTCAGTTCTACTTTGTATTTATTTGATTGTTCTCCCTTTATTTGGATTGCCTCCCTGGCTGCTTGTTTTAGATTGATTTTTACCTGTTCGTACATTTAATTTCTGGTCAAGCCTTCTTTTATATAAGTCACTTATGGATTCATCATGGAGAAGATGTATTTTAAATTTTTCTTCTTTCATTGCGTCATTTATGCATTTTTGCTATGAGTAATTCGTGGTCTCCCGTTCCGCTCCTCTCTTTACCTTTGTGTCTTTTACTTTGTATTATTTCGCACTTTTATGTAATCTATTATTGATTTCAGTCTTCTAATTTCTTGTATTCATGTGCACTTGTACATATATTTGTGTTTATAGAAACCGTTCAGAATTTCTAAGTTGTTTCACTCACAGCTCGACGAGCCTTTCTCAACTTGTATTTGTAGTATCTTTTCCAAAACGTCCTACTGTATTCTATTTTTTTCCTATTCCTACTTTGGGGTCATCTGTTATTATTATTTCTTGATTTATTACTGGGCTATCTTCCATTGGTCCATATATTTTATTGCTTCCGAATGTGTCAAAACCTACCTTTGGTATTCTTTCTGTAATAGATTCCTATATTCGAATTTTATTCCTCAATTCCTTCTTCATCAGTATTCCTACTCCAGCTTTGGCTCCGGCTCCGTTTCTCACCCTACTTCAACAGTGTAAGGTGTCATCTATTTTGTCCGTTTCATTACCCATTTTCTTAGGTTCAGTGATTACTAGTAGGTCTATGTTTATTTTTGTATATTCCTGTGGGATCTCCAAATGTTCGTTTCTCCAACCTTGAATATTTCATGTTCCAGAAGTATTGTTTTTTTGTTTCCTTCTCTTTTCCTTCTGGTTGATGTTTGAGATTGGGTTAAAACCCTCCATCGGAGGTGTGGAATTCCACCTCGGGAATTTTAACTTTTAATTTTTATTTTGCCCATGTTTTCGCTAACCCCGAAAACTATAGGGGAATGACGCTCCTCAGATGCTTATTAAAGTTGTTAACATCAATAATCCGCAACAGATTGTTACACGCTAAATTGTTCATTAAGACCCCATGGGATGCTCGTAGCAGTGCTCGCCCCTGCACGTACCCCACAGCCCAAAATGCTTCCGCCAGAACTCAGTCGCGAGGGGGGTTCACAGGTTTAGGGTTCGTTTAGGGGCGAAATGCTACGACGGGGTTGTTAAGAGAAAGTTAAGGAGCGCCACGACCTTTGGGAGATGTTAAGATTGATAGATAACTGACGACCGGTCAAAAGTCGAAAACCAATCGCAGTAGCGTTGCGTTGCACTCCACGGGGTGCTCCCACGGCACTGGCTTTTACACCTACCATTTTGGTGTCCTTTCTCCAGTTGCTTAGGCCCTGTACAAAGGAATACATACACAACGCAGCAAGAAACTCAATTCTTGTCAGTCACAATAATACACAGATACTCGAAATGAAAAGCAATAGGCAAATTAAAAATGGGTAATCTATTACCATACTCGTTACAGGCCCGAAGGCAAGGGTTCCGGTAGCAAATGCTACAAATTGGGGTTAGTAAACAAGTACAATACAATAAGGGCTGAAGGCCAAGGGAGCGGCACATCCGCTGAAAATAATGGTCACCTAGGTCCCGGAATACGCTTATTTAATTCGCCAAATGGCCCACTACCATTCCCGGAGCCAGGCTCCCATAAGTTTATGCTGAAGGCTTATACTTGCAATACTTGAAAGTACATAACGGCTCGGGTAGTTAGCACACGGCCCACAAATAACATATACGGTAAATTGAGGGTTCCGAAGCTTCGCACGCCACTGTATTATACGCAATTCACTGTTTATAAATACTAGTACAATACGTTACTTCATCGCTAGGGCTCCAAGCAACTGTGTTGTTGAAGTAATGGTGCCAGGAGATCTCGACCTGGAGATTCAACGCTCTGACGATGCTCTCGTACAGAAGGGGGTTGCGATAACGGCTTAGATGCGGCAGGGGTTAATAGGCAGATAGGGACGGTTGACCAGCTTGCTCGGGGAATTGTGGCGGTAAGATCCTTCGGAGAAGTAGCAGGGTTGAGCCAAACGATAACTCACAACTGCTCACCCTGTATATTGATGCTTTGTATTCGTTCCTGTCGCAAATCCGCTAATATAAGCGAGGGAATGTACGCACCGGTACTTGAAACTTTAAGGGACGAAAAGCACTTGTAACTGCACACAAGCCCGAGGGTACAACACGCCCCTAAGAACTAAAGGGGTTGTTCTTTGTTCTTAGTTTAACTTGCATAACCGTGCGATCGGGAAGCTTAATTTGGACTCTCTTGAGAGACGCTTTTGACGACGCGTTCCCTCCAATTCTTGCATCACCCGTAAAAACTTTCCATCGTTGGGCATCTCACTCAGGTGCATAAAGAATCTATTGTTCGAAGTGCTGAATTGCATCGCCCACAATGTAACTTGCAACAACGCGCGGAGCTTCCCCGTGCATAACGCTCGTCTGACCGGCGCCGAAATCTGATATCAACGGCTTCGCCTTTTAACTTGAGGACTAAACGCAAACTCCATCTGCAAGCGATTTGTTAAGTCACTTAGCGGGATTTCTATGCTATGATCATGCGTTACAGCGTTCGCCTCGGTATTGAAGCAAGTGCTTTATTTAGGGTACTTTATGCGACAGATGTCGGTGCCTGGCCTGCAAGTGTGTCAAACAGCTAGATAAATAGGGAAATATGCCCGACGGCTTAAATTATGCTGCAATACGCGGGAGCAGAATGCGGAATTGCAGATAGATTTTTAACGGGAATCGGGTGTCGTAACAAGATTAAAGGAACCAAATAAAATTCCGCGAGGAGCAGCAAAGTTTTAGAAATGGCCGATCTACTATAGACGCACTGTTTATTTTACTTTAAATAATTAGCAATACATTGACTCAAAACAACGACCTTAATATACTGAAAGACGTATTGCTACTTGAATATTTAGAACAGAATAATTTCATGAGTTGTATACGGCTAATATGGGTTCCTTGGGAGGTGGCAAGCTTAATATAACAGCTTAAGATAAACCCTCCAAGCCTCTGTAACCCAGTTCCACTCTCACCTACGCATGGTGAAACTTGCTACGCCGAGGAACCAAGCCAAAGTTCGTGGTGAAATCTTCAAGGAGGACTTGGTCGACAAGCAAACGAAAGACGAAGAAGGCGAAGAACGGCTTAACATGCTGGTTGCCATCAAGGCAGGATGGCAATCTAAGGACGGTAGCGGATGAACCACAGTTCAAGTTAGAAGGATCACGCATGCTAATTTCTAAAACTCTCTATTCAAATAAATATGAAAAATTCAAAGTGTGAAAGTGGTACCCCAGGTGAGTAGGTGTCGAAAACGCCCAGACTCTCACTGTCCAGAGATCAGTCGGCCCTACGGATTATGGGGGGAGGAAACATTTTGAAAAGCAAGGGTAAAATAATAGAAATAAAACCAACTTGTACATTAAGTAACAAACGACTTCCGGGGTTGGACTGTGTCATGATTGAGATCGAAGAACTCAACGTTTCGCCCACTTTCGTAAGGGGCTTCTTCTGTTCCTTCCCTGCAAAGAGTTTCGCCCTGGCGTGGTTAACACGTTGAGTTACCGTGCTCTTTTGTCTTTTTTCCTCCTGATGAAGCCCCTTACGAAAGTGGGCGAAACGTTGAGTTCTTCGATCTCAATCATGACACGGTCCAATCCCGGATGTCGTTTGTTACTTAATGACAATGGCCGTGAAAGCCTCAAAAATCATCAACTTGTACATTGCCACATACAAGTCAGATCTCTATCTACAGAAGAATTCCTTACACAATTGAAGGAAAAACTAACTAGAATAAAGAGGGACGTATTGGGTATATCGGAGGTAGGTAGCCAAGGTGGAGAATTTAATGAATTAAAAAGCTGGCATATGTTGTATTACAAAAAACATGAAGAGGGGCTTACTTATAAATAAAAATATAAAAAATAACATACTAAGTATGCGAAGTATCTCAAACAGAGTAATCTATTTTATAATACATATAAATAGACGATACAAATTAAAAGTTATACAAGCTTATTCACCAACAACAGCATCAACAGAAGAGAAACGCTAAAGAGAAGAATTCTATGAAGATTTGAATAAGACCAGAAAATGCATTTTACAGTTATTGTAGGCGACTGGAACGCAAAGATTGAAAAAAATGAACCAAAGGAAAGGTGTATAGGTACTTTTGGAGTAGGTCAAATAAACACAAGAGGTGAGAAACGTATTGCATAACACAAAAAAATAGTATTTAAAAACTACAACATAACCGCCCACTAAAATATATTGTATTTTCAAACTAATTATTGTGGGGATGGTAAAGGGCAAATTTTTAAACAGGGCGTTGTAGTGACCTCAATTTAGTCTTAATGGTAAAAAAAATTTTTGCAACAATAAAAAATGTAGTGTCTTTAATCCGGGATGGAAATGTTGTCGGTGTGTATCTTCGATTGGAAGATGCGTTTATCAATAATTGCTTGGCAATGAAACAGGATGATTTTATCATACGATAACGGGGAATAGGTCAGAAGTCCGCCCACCCTGAGCAAACCGTCTTCATTCGGAAATGGGATTAAATTTCTAATTTGTTTTGAACATGAGTGTATCTAGCGCAACGCATTAAGGTCATCCACAAACACGAACTGTTGGACACGCTTTATTAAAATCAAAAAAGCTCGATGAAGTTCGTGAGCAACTAGAGCATGACTGCGTTTCTCAATAGGATGTTTCAAATTATGAATAAATCGTAAACAATATGCCACAATCCGCTGGACTTTTGGTAACGATGACAACCGAACTAAAAGGTTAAAGATAGCTACGAAGGCCCACTTCACCATAACGAATGGTCAACGATCTCGAAACGTAGCAGGTCACGAGAAGCACAATCCGCAGGACTATCCAGTGATCAAACATGATGCCACGAGCGAGCAGGAATCTTTTCTTGAATATGAGAAACACGATTACTGACAAAGGTTTTCCATCGATGAGGAGATGAATTTAACCATGACAAAACAATAGCGGAGTCAAACCACGAGAATATTTGATTAACATAATTGTCATTGGAGTAAGTGTGGAGAACAAACGATATTAAGTTAGATAAAAAAATAGGCTGCTCTTAATTCCAACCATGTAAAAGAAATTCGTTTGTGTGGTGCAATCTTAGATTTAGGGCACACCAACGAAACGGTTATCAAATCGTGGTAACTAAATCGCGCATAAACAACCACAGCATACCCTAATTCCGACGCATCGCAGAATTCGTGTATTTGCCAAGCTGTCGTTTCGTGAATAAGACGAGGTATTTGTAGAGAAGATATATGTGGTAACTGAGTTTGGTACTGACTTCAACGCTCAGTCACGTCCGGAAGGGGAATTTCATCCCAGTCAAGCCCTATGCACCAGGGATGTTGAATAAGATGCTTTGCAAAGAAGGTGAGAGAAAGAAGGAATCCAAGAGGGTCAAAAGTCCTTGAAAGTTCCGAAAGTATTACACGCTTGTGTAACTCCTTGATAAACCACTATTTAGTTTGAACGAGAAATGATCTGCCTTGGGAAACCAAAAATTTTACCGCGAGGTCGGAATTAGAATAAAAAAAAGGGGAGTTTGACAGGCGGATGCTGGGCATAAGTTTGGA